>CATIWR010012810.1:0-33072 GCA_949677035.1 Omphalea diandra
AATCTCTGGTGTTTTACAAGCTTACACTCAACTTAGTGTTTAGGCTCACACCAAACCTTACAAGTGTTTTTCAAGGCTCACACTCAACCTATACAAGAGTTTTATAACTAGGCTCACTCTCAAACCTATACAAGAGTTTTACAACTAGGCTAACTCTTAAACCTATACAAGAGTTTTACAATTAGGCTAACTCTCAAATCTATACAAGGTGTTTAAAACTCACACCAAACTATTTACAAAGAAATAAAGAATTAAAGTTGAGAAATAACTTTGTAAGAGTTTTAGCACTACCAATTGTTCTTCTTTTGCATTAACATCAGTTTGGTAGAGTATTTATAGCCCACATCCACCAAAAAGACGTTACTTTAAAAATATAAACAAATCTCTAAGATGTACTAGGTAGATTCAACATTAAATGCTTGTTATGCTAAAGTCGCGGTCGCTACTGATTTTTCGCAGTCGTGAATTTTCAATTATGGCTGAAAGTACCTTTTGAGTCTAACGGCTAGTCCATGTGGTAGGTCCTTATTGGTTCACCAGGAAAATATAGTCGTGGCATTCTAACTGCTCACAAAAGTCACGGTCACTATTCTTATTTGTATAGGGCGGACTCAGGACACAAATTATTTTGTTTGAAAGACAACCTTCTTCTTCTTGAATCGCGGTCACTACCCAAAATGTCACTCTTACGAATTTTGTTCTCCAACGGATACCTGGGACACTTGGCATGCTATGATTGTGGACTTGATTCCCTTTTCAATCACTTTGAAAGTTACGGTCGTGACTGAGGTGCAACACAGACTACAAATTCATCTGTGATTCAACCATTGCTCCTTCAGCTGATTCACGGCTGCAAATTCGCCCACAAATTCCTCTGACCTAGCTTCATCCTTTCTTATAGCAGCGTCGCAGTTGCGATTTAGAGGATATCGACCGTGAATTTGGATGTTCTTCTAAAAGATAGAGATTTGGACTTCCATTGAAGATAACTCTTATAAAATATAAAAAAATAATACTTAAACTTGACATTAGTACTTTCAATCTATATTGTCAAGATCAAAAGAGAGCTTTGACTTAGGTTTGAATAACCTAGTCTAACAGTATCTACTAGAAAGCTGTCAAAACTTGCTTAGTACCTGTTAGAAAGTTACTGAAAGATACAATACCTAGTACCTACTAGAAAGCTGACAAAACTTCCTTAGTACCTATTAGAAAGCTGACAAAACTTACTTAGTACCTACTAGAAAGCTGCTCAGAGATACAACAATATTTGGTACCTGCGAGAAAACTCTCAAACAAGCTTTAGTACCTTCTTAAGGAGCTGCTAAAGAATTATATCCTTTGGTATCCTTACTAATGCTTGCATTCCTTACATTGATTTGATGAGACTTGTTCAAACAACCATTTTTCAAATGTTAATTTTCAAGCCCCACAAAGCAAGGGGCAAACTATAAACATCAGACTTTAGGCCTTAGGATGTAAAGCTTGATGATGAAAATCACTGAACATATTCCTCAAAATGCAAGGGGAAATTGCCAAAAGAAGAGGAATTACACCTTAAGACATATTGAAAAGTCCAACCAAGCTCATTCACTAAGTTTAAGTCCAAACTAAGCCCAAGCCCAAGCCAAGCCCAAACTACCAACCTAAATTAATGGGTTGTACAACCTAATTTTCTTGGTTGTACAACCCAATAATGAAGGTTGTACAACCCCCTATTGGGTTGTACAACCCTACCTTAAACCTTAATAGGGAAACCTTCTGTAATTGGTCCCTGTTAAACCCTTGGTCTGTACAACCCTATATGTTAGATGTATAACACAACCTTAGTTGTACATCCCATGTGCAAACCCAAATTCTAGGAAATCACTCTCCTTCTCTATAATTCTTGAATGATGCTTTAAGTTTCTATTTAGAAGTGCTTTGATAGTGATCAAGTAAGGAACTTATAGTTCTTAGGATTTTGAGAATCTCATTATGGTTATGTGTATCTTTAAGAACACATATTTTGCTTTGGCCTCGATTTTGCTTTCCTCCTTTTAGGTTCCATGTTAATCTTTTTGACGGTTAGTGGTGCACATGGATGCCTAGCTCTTTTTGAGTAATAATAGAGAGGGTTTATCAACCTAAGAACCTCTTTTGTGATGATTTAGCCTTAGGCCATTGATATCCCTCCAAATGCTTTACATTGCATGTTCACAATCTCTTGCCTTTTATGGTGTATGCATTTGATTTTGATGTTATATTTATCCTTATTTGATGTTGGGATGTGTTTATTATAGACTTAAAAGTATGCATAGGTACCTTGGCTTTGGAGACATGGTAAGGGATTTGATGATTTCATTTATTTATTTGATTATTTTTTAATTTATTTTCTTTCTTTAGCTATTAACTTATGTGTTTTATGGTGTAAGTGTTCATTTGAGTTAGACCGTGTTTGATGGTCTTAATGGTTATCTTTGATGACAAATATGAGATTATGGATGACCACTTGATGTGGTGTATGGATGAGATGATGACAACCCTATGCCATGTAACATGATCCCTACTTCCTTTTTTAGATGACTATGTATATATGATAAGATACATGGATAATCCTATGCCATGATGCATTATCCCCATCCATTTTGAGTTATTGACTTGGTTTATTTGATTTGATAACACTAGAGGCATGTTTAGGGCCATTAAATTAGACTAATTAATAACTTGGTTAAGATGTGAAAAGTGAACCAAAGATGACTGAAGGCTAGATCCCAATATTCAGGCAGTTTGGGGGTGCCTAACCTCTTCCCCAAGTCATATCCAATTTTCAAACCCAATCTCTAATGGGGTGTAGATGAAATAAGCCTTTTAATTAACTTTGCTTAAGTTCAAATTTTGCCTTCCTTAGTATTATTGTCCCAACCAAAGTCGAGTGGTGACTCCATAATTTTTAGGGATGATACTAATGTATGCTCCCTTTTTTGGTCGCCTGATGACCACATATTTCGACATAAGGGCTTTGAACTAGGGCAAGACCTAATGGATCCCCCATTGATCCAAACACGTGCCACACTTTAAAGTCATTTCTAGTGCAAAGACCATGATGCTCTCGACCCCCTATTGGTCGATAAAAGGATAGAGTCTAAAATCATGACCTGACAACACTCATAATATATGATTTCACATTATTTTCCTATGAAATTTCTTCCTCATGGTGTGTTAATCATGAATAATTAGAAGGAATTATGAGGTAATGGTAGCTATAATTCATGTATAAGAAGTTGTTGGAAGTGAATAAGAGCTAAATTCATTTTGATTCTATTTTAACAACAATTTATTACACCTATGATTTTATAACCTTAAATGAGGAATTAGTTAAATGTCAATGGGTGCGTGCTATAAGAAATTCCTTATGGTTAAGTGCAAAGGTCAGGAGTAATTAAGTGTACTTTATGAGTACGAATATCATTCCCACAATGATTGAGTTTTAATACTATGTATCTTGTATCTTATATTATTTAGAGAATCAATAAAAGTTGATGAATAAACTTTCAAATAAGAAAATTAAGTGAAGTGCTTATAGTGATAAGAGATAATCAGTGGATGAGAATGGAGGGATTTAACTTCATTTGACAACCTTTTATTGGGTTCCTAATCCTTATCTAATTAGTTCATGCATCATGTGCTACTATTGGGTCACTAAGGTGATTAATCAATTTTTCTCAAGTATTAATCAATATACAAATACATGTTAAGCTAACAGTCTCTCAACACAAAAGCTAAACATCATGCAATTGTCTAAAATAACAAGACCTTAAGGATAGTAATGTTTCATCAAGGTCTTTTAACATGAAATAAAATAAGGGAATTTCTAAAGGTTCCATTCCACAAAAAGCATCTCTCAATAGTCAATTTGTATAATTGAGTATGATTAACTACCATTTAATCAATGCCATAAATTACTCAAATATTACTAACATAAAAGATAGAAGAAACCAAATAGACTTGAATTAAGAATACCTAATATAAGTAGTATAAGATCCTTTTACAACACTAGAAAAGAAGAATTTAATTCATAATGAAATAAAAAGAAGAGAGAAAGACAATCAATTTAGCCCCTAGAGTACCCATAGACTTGTTCTTGATCTTCTTGATTGTTTGCACCTTTTTCTCTCTATGGGCTTTTTTTTCAAAGTTTGTTGCATATTGTTCTCTCCTTTTGTTCAATCTCTCATGCCCTAATTTTGGTTAATTTCCTCCTTTAAATCATACTCAAGCCATGCCTTCAAAAGAGGAGACTTTCATGCCTTCAAAAGTAAAAGAATCCCCTTTTATTCTTCTTGCGACTGTGCATTAAGGAGGTGTTGTTGTCCTTTGGTACCTTAGAAGAGGAGCTTGAATAGGGCTATGATAAGTAATTGAAAATAAAAACTAAATACGAAAATGAATGAAGAATTAAGACACAAGATTTATAAAGCTTTAACACAACTTGCCTATGTCTTTTCCTCTAGTATTCCCACTAGAGCCTTTTTTATCAAGATAGCTTAAGCTACTTTCAACCACCTTTACAATAGTATTTTTCAGGCACTGCCAAGGCATTATAAGCAGACTTACAGGTGCTGCTACAATCTTATCCCAAATTAGTTTCTAGTTGCTACCTTAAACCTTTCACAAAGTATAGTTTTTAAGATCTCCTAACCAAGGGTTTCCTCAAACAAAATACAACTTTACAGATGAGGATAAATCAATAACTTAAGCAATAAAACACTTTAAAGTACACTAATAAAGTATGCTTCATCTGGTTAAGAATATTGAGAGAATATCTAAAAAACTTATCCTTCAAACTCTATTTTGAAGATAACACTTGCAAGCTTTAAACAATGAACTTCTCTTAATTACTAAATCATTCTTAGTTCACACTTTTTATTTAATTTCAAGAAAATTGGTGATTGTCAAACAAAATATAACTTCAACAATCGTTGGTACTAACAAAATACCCGTTAGTACTAGCCATTAGAAAGAAGTTTGTCACAGTGCTCCTCCTTTAACTTTCTCATTTGTTTATTCAACTAACTTAAATGATTATTGGATATTCTCAATGCCTGTTAGACTTCAATGCCAACCCTTATTGAGATATGAATGCTCATTGCAGAGTTCCATGACGATGTGAACTTAATGCTCTAATTTTCGACATCTTTAACGCTACATCAATGGTAGTTCATAAACTTCCTTGCCTGTTGAATATCCTCAACACCAGTTGTGTTAATGAGAGTGCCTTATTGGAGGTTTAAAACCTTAATCTCAATCTAGGGAGCTTTTCTAATGCTCGTTGGTAGGATCCAATGCCCGTTTTGAGATCTTAAGAGTTTTGCTTAATTCAAGTCACTTGGCCCAATGCCTATTACAAAAATGCAATGCCTATTAAGAAATCAAGAACCACGTCCATTACGAAATTGTAATGTTCATTGTGAAGTTCAATGTGAGTAGCTCATGTATTTGAGTTATTAAGGAAAACCTTTATTGTGAGATCTAAAAGACTTTGTTCATGCTAGGGTGATATTCCAACATCTGTTGAGTTCCTTCAATCTTATTGCTAAAGTCATAATGCCTACTAAATTATGGCAATACCCTTTAGACTGTCAAGTTTAGTTTGCTTGATCATTACTCTCTTAATACTTATAGTTTCCAATCATAACTCTTTCTCTAATCATCATGGTTCAACGAATTGATGTACCTGGAAGAATTAACACAAATAATTGGATAAAAGTTAACTTTTAGATGTGTTGGTGATCATTAAAACATGACTTGGTTCAATATTATCCCCCTTTTTAATGATGATAAACAATCTAACAAAGTCAATCAATCTTATAAAAAACATAGGTGTACATCATATAAAGTCAATCAATCAATAGCTCCCTCTTAAGCATATCAATATGTTCAAACTCCCCCTGTAACATGGGTTTCTCCTTTAATAAGATATCATCTTGGCATGATTTCCTAATATTTTTCTCATAAGCATTTTGCTCGTATTACTCCCGCTTAAGCTCATATTATAGGCACCATTATATTAAGTTCACATTTCTATTTCTCCTTCTTTATCATTATAAAAAAGAATCAAACATCAATAGAAATGGGATATAGACCATATAAAAAGAGAATATAGACAAAGAGTTAACTTTCATTGCAAAGGTGATGTTGTCCAATAGATAAATTATTTTTGAAAACAAGGACAAAAAGAAAAAGAAATAAAGTAAACTATGAATTATGAATGGGGTAAGGTTTTCGATAGAGCTGTATGAGTTTGATCTTGAGGTTCTAAGGATGGTTGAGGTTCTAAGAGGTGTTCTTGCTCCTTGGATTCTTGTTCCTTCAGCTAATCTATTACATCTAGTTCCTTAGAGGAAGATTTTTAGGATCCTAACTTGTCTCAAGTGGAACTTCTAGCTCATTTTTAGTACTTGAATTCCTTGGTTGTAGATTCAACCTTTCTACTATCCAATCTAGTATTTGATTGATGTCCTTCACCTCTCTTTGAAGTTTTTGAATTTTCTAGTGTAAATAGGCAGTAGAGGACTTAACTATTTGAACAACATTAGTAAGGGTTTCTAATTACTCAAGCATTTTTTGCTCAAAGGAAGTGAGAGACATAGCATATGTAACAGATGCACTGGTTCCAATTTTTTCTACTTTGTAACCCGTGCCCTAACAACTTCTTCAACATCCTCATTTTCCTCTTCCTTTTGAGGAATCTCACCTTCCTTATGCACTCTCTTGATCAATCTAGTATTGTCTTTGTAGGATCCCCATGCTTAGTAGCATTTTCTTATAAATGGGATTATTATAAGGCAACTTTTCTAGGACTATATTCTTTTCTTCAAGCTTTTCTTCAGTTTCAGGGATTGCTTTAACAAATTTTGTAATCTTTATGATATAGTGAGCCATCACAAATCCGTTTGCCTTGTCCATTTACCCATCTATTCTCTACATCAAGAGCAAGGGAGTATTCACTTTCTATTTGTTCTTTATACACCATAGGTTAAGAGATCTATTATGGTGTTGTTTCCATTAGATCGGCCTCTACCATTGGTGTTCCATGTGATGAACTTATGGGCAATCCTTAAAAGTTGACTTTTAATCTTAAAAGCCTTACTATTCTTGCTATTGTAGTTACTTCTTCCATTGGTGATGGACTCTTAGAACTGGTTCACATCAACTTTGAAGATTGGAGGAGGCTAAGTGAGACCTTTGTTAGATGCATTAAAGCACCTAGCCAAGTCATTAAATCTTAGTTTGTATTTTTTCCTAAATAGTGTGAACTTTATTGTGCCTTCTTAAGCACATACTTCACAACCACTTCCTAACACTTTCAGGGTTGTTAAGAACTCCATTGTCAGCTTTAAGTAAGAGGGTTCCTTGTGATGGCAAAATAGTTCCTATCCAATCTCGACCCTTAACTCTTCAACATTTTCAGTCAGCCTATACCTTTACAGGTCATTCCACTCTAAGAATTTTCCTCCTCCAAGATGTCTTCAGCAATTTTAGAGCTCATTCCTTTTTGTTCACTTTTGAAATGAAATTGTTGAACCAAAAAGAAGTTGAGGGTATCAAAGTGTGTTATATTTTGGTGGCCTTCCCTTTCCCCTTTGAATCTTGGCCAGTTTTGGATTTCTTAGATTGTTGTTAAGTTATTGAGGATTTTGTAACTCTCTTCTTCTACTGAGCTATCATTGATGCCAAATTTTCCTTAGTTTTGGAGCTAGAGTATGAAGGTTTGGGTTCTTTCTAGTAGGTTGCTTATATCTTTTAGTGGAATCTGGTTAGGGTACCATTTGATTGTGTGAATGAATGTTTGATGCAAGAAAATATGCATAAATTTATAGCATAAATTGAGAGAAATGAGTAGAAAGAAAAGCAAATCAAAAAGTAAAATGATTTTAGATTTAGAAAGGGTTTAAACAGAAGTTCAATGAGCTCCTTTTTTTTTTTTTAAAATGACAATTACGAGTGTTTATTGCGAGGTAGGCAATAACTACTAGACATGATTGTTAGCTTACACTGATAAGTGTTCTTTAGCCAACATTGGTGGCTAGTTCGCAACAACCATTGGGTAATGAATGACGCCCATTTGAGTTTCACAATGATTGTAGAGACTAATAAAATCAAAATGAGGAACTTATAAGTAACACAACGGTTGTTAGGAGAAATGCAATGGTCGTTGGCCATGTTTTTCAAATTGCACTTAGTTCAAAAATGATTTTAGAACTTAGCTAATGATTGTTATTAATCAAACTCAATGATGTAATCATGAATTAAATTAACATATGGATAGTTTGATTTATATCATGCAGAATTAAAATCTTTATCTATTGAATCTAAAGACTTTAACGATGATCAATTCAAGCAACGATGATCAAGTATCATACAATAATGATCATAAATAGATTAAGAAGAAGGAGAACCTATTTCCAGCTAATCCAAGGTATTGCCATCAATTATACCAAGTTCTCTTTTAGTGAATTGAATCCTTTCATTGTAAAGAGGATTAGTAAAAATATATGCCAATTAATGATCTGAATTAATAAATTCTAACATAATATTTTCATTACTCGTATGTTCTTTAAGAAAGTGATGTCTAATGTCTGTATGTTTGCTTTTAGAATGTTGTATGAGATTTTTAGACAAATTTATGGCACTAGTGTTATCACACTTAATGGAAACTTGATTTACAAATACTTTGTAATCAAGAAGTTGTTGTTTCATTTATAGGATTTATACACAACAAAGGCCAGTTGCCATATACTCAGTTTTAGTAGTTAACAAAACAACTACGTTTTGCTCGGTTTGTTGTTTTCCATGCCAAATCTTTTCATTAGTTCCTTTACATATTTGGCTTGGTTAATGAAGATTCCTTTTTTTCCTTGCTTGATTTGTAATCTAAGGAAGAATTTGAGTTCTCCTATCATGCTCATTTCAAACTCACTCTTCATTATTTTAGAGAAATCTTCACATAAGTAAATATTAGTAGCACCAAATATGATATCATTTATATACATTTATAATAATAATAAGTTCTTATTCTTTTCCTTAAAAAAGAAAGTTGTGTCCACCAAACCTTTAGAGAAATCTTTCTCTACTAAAAAGTTGTCGAACCTCTCATTTCTTAGAGCTTGCTTCAAACCATAAAGGGCTTTGGTGAGCTTAAACACATGGTTAGGAAAGTAATGGCTTTCAAAACTAGAGAGTTGTTCAATATAAACTTCCTCATCAATGTACCCATTCATAAAAGCACTTTTGATATCCATTTGATATAACTTAATATTCATGTGAGATGCAAAAGCAAGTAGAATTCTAATAGCTTCAAGTCTAGCTACAAGTGCAAAGGTCTCATAAAAGTCAATTCCTTATTCTTGGTTATTGCCTTTGGCTACTAACTAAACCTTGTTTCTAATAATAATTCCACGTTCATCAAGTTTATTTCTAAAGACCCATTTAGTTCCAATAATGGAATGATTATGAGGTCTAGGAACTAAAGTCCACACTTGGTTCCTCTCAAATTAATTGAGTTCTTCTTACATAGCAAAAACCCATTATTTATCTTTAATGGCCTCATCAATGGTCTTAGGCTTTATAAGGGATACAAAAGCAAGATTAGTACATGCATTTCTAAAAGAGGATCTAGTTGTTACCTGACTTGATGGATCATCAATGATAAGATCTCTTGGATGATGTTTCTTGAAAACCTAGTCCCTTTCTAGCTGAATTTGCTCTTCACTATGAGTAAGAAGAGATGGATCTTCATTTCCTTCATTCATCATGTCTTATTGCTTATCCATATTCTTTCCTTCTTCTCTAATGTTTAGCTTACTCATAGGACCTGCAAGATCGTCAATATCTTCTTCTTTTCTTATTCTTGGCTTTGAATGAAGATTAAAATTTGTTTACCTCTTTAACATGCTTCACATACTCCTTCCTTTACAAACTTGATTTCAAGTAGACCACAACCAAGTTTTTTCTCTTTAGTTTATTAAGGAGTTCCATACTAGCATGTCCCACCCTTCTAAGCCAAGTTTTACCATCATCCACTATAAAGACTAAACACTTTGCATTATGGCTAATAAGAGAATTTAAATCAATCACATAAATATTACGAACTCTTCTACCAATGAACATAATTTTGTTGTCACTCATCCTTAACACATAACATACTTTTTGCTCAAACATAACTTGAAGGCCTTTGTCACACAATTGACTTACACTTACAAATTATGTTTGAGTCCATCAACAAGTAGTATTTTATCAAGGATAGGTGAGTCATCATCCTACTTTACCTATCCTAATAATTTTGGCTTTGTTATTATCTCTAAAAGATATGTTTCCAAGTCCTTCAATCTTTTTCAATTGTGTGAAGAACTTCCTTTTCTCTAGTCATGTGCTTTGAGCATCCACTATCAATATACCACTCTTGCTCTCCAACTTGGGATTTCAAGCATATTTGCAAAATAATGAGAGTTATATCTTAGGTACCCAAACCTTCTTAGGCCCTAGGGGGTTAGCTCTTACCAATTGCTCAGTAAGCCTTCTAAAAGGGCAATGATAGGCAATGTGGCCATATATACCATAATAAAAACAATCACCATCAAAGTTAGCTAGTGTCTTACTTCTAGGCGAACATGTTATGAGAGTTGTAACTCTTTTGAGCAATATGTCTAGGAGAGTTTCTCATATAAGGAATTCTCTTATGTTGTATGTGTATATATCCATAATTATGTCAATTTCTATGTCTTTGTACACCTTGCCTCTTAGGTTTATATGAATGGCACGTATGAGCATAATTTGCTATAAGAGGAACATGTCTCAATTGTGTGTGTGTGAATGCGTTGAGACTTACCCTTTATGCTATTTATCTTAGCATTTCCCTTATTAGGAACTTTTCCATTCTTATCATATTAGTAACACTGTCTTCCTTAGCCTTAACAAAGACTATTTTGAAGATAGAAGGAGCAGTTGAAGTAGAGGCATTGTATCCTAATCTATGCTTGATGGATGGGCTCCTTTAAACCTCAAGGGTGGAGTTTAACTTCTCCTTTACTTTGGTGAACTTACTAAGACTTTCCATAAGCTTAAGGTTCTCAACTGTGTGAGACTCAACCCCTTTAGCTAGAGTTTCTTGACCCTTAGCATAATCTTTTAAAGATTTGTTCTTTTTTTTGTTTTTAAGAGAAGTGGTACTGGACTTGAGAGTCTCAACTTTCATAGTAAGCTTGGTGATTATGGAATACAACTCATCTCTAGAGTAGGAATCAAAAGAATTTACCTCTTTGTCACCATCATTGTCACTTTCACTACTAAATGAGTGTTCACTTGAGGATTCATATGATTTCTCCTCAATTCCATGAGAAAAAGGTTAGCTACCTCCTTTCTATTTTCCTCCTCATTAGGTTTGGAGTCACTAGTATCATCTCATGTAGATTTGTACACTTTCTTTCCTTTATCGTAGGTATGTTTTTTGGTAGAAAACCTACTCTTCTTGATCTAGGGATAATCTAATTTTATATGCCCCTTCTTATTGCATCGATAGTAGATAAGTTTACTTTTACTACCTCTCTTTTTGTATCACCTAGCCCTTTTACTCATTTGGTTTGAAAGGAATCTCTTTACTTGAAATCTCTTTACTTGATTGGTGATGAGGGTAAGATGCTCATCTTTACTACTATCTTCATCATCACTAGAAGAAGAAGATGTTAGCAAATAAGAAATAGATAGAGATTCAAAACATACTTCTTTACCTTTCAGTACTAAGACTTTCTTTCTCATTCATGTGTTTTTTATTGGCTTTTCAAGAGTGATTTCATAAGCTAATAGCTTTCCCATAAACTCATCAAGTGATAAGGCTTCCAATTTGGCTTCCTCTATAGTTATTTTCTTAGCTTCCCATTTATCTTTAGGAAGTGTTCTTAGAATTTTTGCTGCCATGTCCTCATCTGAATAAGACTTCTCAAGAGTTTTGAGAGTGTCCATAATGTATATAAATCTATTGTACATCTCAGTAATAGTTTAACTAGGTTGGCATATAAATGTTTCATACATGTATGTATGCATTTGTATTTTTTTCTTTTTAACTTCACTGGTTCCTTCATGCTGAGTTTGTAATGTGTCCCATATTTCTTTGGTTGATGTACACATTTACAACTTAGCATATTGAGATTTATGGATTGCACTAGAGAGAACATGCATTACTCATCTATTCAATAGTTCATTCACTTTTAGGCTTTGGTACAAGAACTTCTGCATTTAGTTTTGTTGGAACTTCTCTTCCTTCTTCAATAATGTCCCATAAATCAATGGTTTCACTTTTAAGAAAGATCTCTATATGATTTTTCCAGTACCCATAGTCATCTCTCTTGAAGAATGGTGGCTTGTGAATGGATTGTGATTCTTTATGACTTACCTTGATCTTTGCTTTGAGCACTTAAGCCTTGATGAAGAGACTAACTCTGATACCAATTATTGTCCTTTGATGTCATAGAAGGGGAATTGAATAGGGAAATGACAAGTAATTAAAAATAGAAACTAGGTGTAGAAATGAATGAAAAATCAAGACACGAAATTTATAGAGTTTCGACATAACTTGCTTGCGTCCTCTCTTCTAGTATTCCCACTAAAGCCTTCACTTTCAAGATAGTTTAAGATGCTATCAACTGCCTTTACACTAGTAGTTTTTGGGCACTACCAAGTTATTACAATTAGACTTACGGTTGCTACTAAAACCTTATCCTAAAGTAGTTTCTAGTACTATCCTAAACCTTTCACAAAGTATTGTTTTTAACATCTCCTAACCAAGGGTTTCCTAAAAAAGTACAACTTTAAAGATGAGGATAATTTTCTCATTCAAGCAATAAAATACTTTAAAGTATACTTGTAAATATACTTGATCTGGTTAAGAGTATTAAGAAAATATCTGGAAATCTCGTTCTTCAAATTTTGTTTGAAGATAACACTTGTAAGCTTTAAACAATAAACTTCTCTTAATTGCTAAATCACTCATTGTTCACCCTTTTTATTTGAAAATAGCTTTAACAATTGAATACTTACTTCATGAAATGGCTTTCTCTCTTCATTTCTATTGAGAGCGAGTCCTTTTATGGTTTGATATAAAGAGCTAGTCATTAGATAGAAAGTCATCACTTTCTATTATAGATGTAGACACTGAATGCCAATTGAAAATTCTCCACGCCTATTGTATTGATTTCATGAAAATGAGTGGTTATCAAGAAAAATACAACTTCAATGGTCATTGGTACTAACAATATGCCCGTTGGGACTAGCCGTTAGAAAAAAATGTCTCAATACTCCTACCTTGACTTTCTCATTTGTTTATCCAACTAGCTTGAATGGCTTTGGGATATTCTCAATGCCTATTAGACTTCAATATCAATCCTATTGAGATATGAATAATGTTCGTTGCAGATTTCTAGGAAGGTGTGAACTTGATGCTCTATTTTCCAAGATCTTTAACAATACATCAACGACTATTGGTGAACTTCCAATGCATGTTGAATATCCTCAATGCCTGTTGCATTATTGAGAATGCCTCATTAGAGAGTCCATAAACTTTATCTTAATCTAGGGAGATTTTCCAATGCTCACTGCTAAGATTTAAGGCCCATTTTAAGATGTTGAGTTTTTTGCTCAATTCAAGTCACTTGGTCCAATGCCTATTGAAAAAATGCAATGCATGTTAAGAAATCAAGAGCTACACTCATTGTGAAATTACAACGATCATTAAGAAGTTTAATGTTCATAGCTCATGTGTTTGAGTTATCCAATAACTGTTATAGTAAAGGACAATGCCTATTGTGAGATCCAAAAGACTTTGCTCTTGCTAGGGTGATATTTCAACACCTTTTGAATTTCTTCAATGTTCGTTGCTAGAGTCACAATGCCTGTTGAATTATGGCAACACCCGTTGGACTGTAAACCTCAGTTTGCTTGATCTTTATTATTTAATACTTAGAGTTTCCAATCATAAATCTTTCTTCAATCATTATGGTTTAATTAGTTGATGTACCTGCAAGAATTAACATAGATAACTTGGACAAAGGTTAGCTCTTAGATGTGTTTGTGATTATCAAAACAAGACTTGGTTCAACAGGTGCATGGTCATACACCTATCGAGACATGACCGTCCATGCCTTGGATTGTATGTAGTTGCCTTAGCCTTTCAACATGCACTATTGAGTATTTTAGCTATGTGCTTCCCTTCCTTACTATCTAATTGGAATGTTAAGGGGCACGACTATGTGCCTAAACCACATGGAAAATACATTTTGTCCTTTCCTCCTATCTTTTCCTTTTCTTCACTTTTTACCTATAAAACACCTTTTTAACACATTAGATCTATTATTATGCTAATTTCAACGTGAATGCATGAATTCTAAGAGGAATAAACTATAAAAAAATGAAAATTATTCCACTAAACAAATTCCTCTAAACTTGAATTATTGTTGGTCACCAAGCAATCATTTTATTTACTAATGTACAAATCAACGTCTCTTATGGTTAGAATTGAGAATCAAGAGTTTCAAAGAGAATATTTATCTCAACTACAATAATTTTTTTCCTTACTAACAAGTTCCAAACCAATCATATCCAATTCTCAATTAATCAAACACAAAAGCGTGTATGTGACTTGGCATCATAGTTCATTCAATACTTTAATTCTCTTTCACATTCACCTTAAGCAAGATTCTTCCTCAATTCCTAGGAATCATATATGACCATAAGCAAAACCAATTCACCTTTTTCCATTAATGTAGAATTTAACAACCTTAAGGATCATGAGGTTTTTAATAACTTGTAATGTAGGGCTTAGGGTTAAGCTACCAAAGAGTGGTTAAGTTCAAAAAAAGAGAATGATATCAAAAAATGAGTTATACCAATAATGCAAATTGTAATTGTAATTAATGAGTGCATCTATCATTTTCATTCATTGTAAGACTTTAAAAAGTGCATCCATATATATGCATACTTGTTCATGTTGGTTATTCTTCTTTCATTATTTTGTTTTGTTTTTTTTCCTTCTCATACTTGCCACCGCAAACTTGATTTCGACTTTATGCTCATAATTTTACAACTTGCATGCCTTTCTTGCAACCCTTCATAGGTAACAATTTAGACTATCATATAACCATATTCTAACTCATTCTATTGATAGAGGAGGTAAAAGATCATTTAGGTTATATGGTTATAAAGAGTGTTATAGATTAAAGAAAGAAAAGGCTAATTATATTAAGGTGAGTATATGTAAAGGCTCAAAATGGGTGATAAGAGTCAATGTAAATCAAGGTATGGATGGGAATAAAGGTTTAATTAAATAATGTCTTAATCATTTCCTTAAGAGTCCGAAGGTATAGGATTTCGCCTTGAAAGTTTTTTTTTATTAAGCTCTAGCATATATAGAGGTTTCCTCTAACTTGAAGTGGTGTAAAAGAAGTATCTTATAGATAAATTCCTAATTTGCCATGGGTGCATACAGAGTTCTAATGTGTTCAACTAATTTTGAATAAAAACATGATTATTAAGCTCAAGTCATTATCATAAAGGAAATGTTCTTAAGCAATTCCAAACAAAGATTATAAATTTTCATCATTAATTTTTCACTTAAAAATTAGAGCTAAAATTAATTGAAAAAAAAACATGCTAACTTATCATCAAGCTCAAAAGAAATTACTTAAAGACACAAAAGCAAACTTTTATCAAGCTTAGACGTGAATGTAATCAAGAGCGAAGAACTCAAAAGAAAAAACCCTCAAACTTAAGCATCATTGTCCTTAATGATTAAAAAACAAAAGTTAAATAGCAAAGGAAATGGACTTCCTTTTTGAAATTGGGAGAATGATTGTGATATCCTGCGATTCTCAAGCAAAGCATAAGCAACTACAAAAGAGGCATTCATGAGACCATAAGAGCAACATGTGAATCATTAAAATACCATGAGAAAATAACACATAGCCAAAATTTCGTAATGACATATATCATAAGAAGTACAAAATTATGAGTGTAATGCTCTCCACAAGTGAGCCATCATAGGATGAGTTCAAAGTTCAAAACCAAACATCCACAAAGTTACAAAAAAATGAACAAAAATAATAAGTCATTAAAGAAAAGTAGCAAAAATAAAGGCAAGATGGGATGATCAATCCATCAACGGAGGAGGGAAAGAAACCCAATATGCTTAAAGTAGACTCGCACATGCATATCCATATCAACCATCTGGGTGTCCAAAGCTACAAGTCATCCACACACGTATTCCTCGAAGACAGATTGATGGTGATCCATATGTCTAACTGAGATTCCATTCGTACTAAGACTACTCCAAGCGACTCACAAATAGTAGTGGATGATTATGAGAAGAAAACACTCATATAGGTACATCCCTTGGTGCATCACCCTCATTTGCACCATCATCAGCCCTTGATTCTTGCTCATTTGGATCAACACATAACCACTGCCATCCTTCTTCATAAGCCCAATGTGGAACATATTATCATAAGACAAGTAATAGGAGCTTAATGCTCTTATAAAGTATGAGGCATTTTATAGGTCATATAGGCATAAAAAGTATGTGATGATAGTAATGAAACCTTCCACAAAAAATACCCCCCAAATCCCTTTTAATCACAACATTCATATGGTTTACAATCCACCGAGTAGTGTTGACTTGGTGGTCAAATTTCAAGTACAAAAGGTAGAGGAGTTCGGTTTGGTTCACCCACTATAGCTCTTTCCCTGACCAGTGATGGAATAGGATAAAAAATATGAATATATCGCACAGTAGGGCTTTTTACTTTCGATATCTTGCTCTCTCTACCTTCACACCAAGAGATCCCACCCAAAGAGGTTCATACTTCTTGGTTGTTAAAGTCCCTAAGTAAATCATCAAGACCCTCATTCTTAAGATGGAAGGCTTTGGCAACCTCACTCAAAGTAAGGGTAAAAGGCTTATTAAGGAGTTGAAAGTTGATGGTGCCAAATGGTTGCACCCTATGAATCCTATTTGTTTCTAAGCAAAAACTAGCCAAGAACTCATATGTGGGCTCTTTCTAAGAATTGGTGTGGAGTTGGGCAATGTGTTCCCATTGTAGGGCCTTAAGTTGTTATTGGATGGTATCTATAAAACCCAAATCCTTTAGGGCTCTCAAATCAATGAACTTAGTATGAAGGATGGGGCATTTAGAAAGAATCTCATACTTTTTTCTATGCTTATCATTAATGATACATTAATACAAAATAACATAATTGATTTTTTAAAGATAACTAAATCACCATCCCATATATGTAAGTAATAAGGTATTCCAAATCTTTACCACCACATAAGTTATTATATGTTATTGCCACACAGGCTATAGGATATAATTGCCATACAGATTAGTCTTATTTAATTCAAGTGCCATATAAGCTATATAGTTTTTTTAATTACCACAAGCTCTTCTTTTCTCACTTCCAACTCAAGCAATAACAAGTAATAATCTTTCAACAATTCATTTACAAACCTAATAAAATTTCAGTAACACAATGACTAGTAGTAATATCCATAAATCTTGGCAAAATATAACACTATCATACTTCTATTGTCGAGCCATAATTTATCAACATATTATCAAAATAAATAATTTTAAACTCTAATAGTTCTTTCATCAACATATCCAACAATATAATCTCATTGAATCTCATTTCAATCCATAGAATATAAGTTCGTAATATTTAACTAATCACTTGTATTTATTATTTTATTTCATTAGTTATTTACTTACCTCTTTCTCTAAGTTATTAAGTCATGGATCATGAAAATCTATTTCAGCACAATCAATCAATCAATGATGACAAAGAAAGGTATTTTAACTCTTTATGCATATGTGTGTTCAAGTAAAAACATCATGACCTTGGAAGAATTTTTATATAATTATTTTTTCCTAAAAATCTAAATGATTCGATTCTTTTTCCTACTTAAACTAGACATATATGGTTGCAACAACCAAAATTTAAGCCAAAATATGCATTAAATAATTTATGATGAATTTTACAAGTTTTTCTATAAGGATTGAATTATGGATCTTTGGATACAAAGATTGATGATGAAAATCACTGAATACGTCCCCAAAATGAGGGGGGAAATTGCCAAAGGAAAAGATGAAAGCCTTAGAAACCTTGGAGAAGCATGAAGCAAAGCCTAAGATCAAAATCCCATAACTAAGCCTTTAACTAAAGCATAATCTACCAACCTGAGAAAATGGACTATATAACCAATTAAGGAAGGTTATACATCCTATTGACTAGGGTTGTACAACTCATATCCATGACCTTTACAACCCTCTCTTAAACCCTAACCCCTCAAAACATTTTGGAACTACTCCTTCCTTCAATCCTATGGTTATACATCCATGATAGATGGATGTACAACCCACATGCAAACCCTAATTCTAGGAGATGCATCTCCTCTCTGTGATTGAATATAGACATGGTGCAATGAGAACCATTTTTAGGTATTGCATTCATCCATCACCTATAAATACCCCCTCGTTTAAAAAGGGAGGAGGAGAAGGCTTTGACAATCCTGAGGTTACTCAATCAAAATTTATTTTTAAACACTACTGAACATAAAAACCCTAAACCATAACTCACTCCAAGTAGAACAAGCCCTATTTTCATTACTTATTGCATTCCCTAAGCATTTTTGGGAGGATATTAATTACCAAATGAGGCTCTAAGGGCAAAATATCATAAAAAAAAAAAAAAGGCATCAAAAACCCTTTTGTCTCCCTCTTCTTCTATTTTCAAAGCACAAAAAAATAGGGGTTATACAAACCCCATTTTAGGTTGTATAGCCTAGTTTATCTGGAGACAGCTTTGTAAAAATTATTCTTTTCTCCATATGGATTTCTCTTCTTTCAAAACCTTTTTTTGAGATGTTCTACTGTTCCAACAATAGAATAGGATGAGATATAACACCCTAAGATTCCTATTCACTTCAAAATTGGAAATGTAGCATAGTTTTAAAGTTATTTCATACGTCCTCCGCATGTAACATTTTATATCCTTTAGTTTGAGGTTTAACATGATGGTGGTGATTATGTTCTTTTAATCATTTTAGGGTAGAGACTAAGTGAGGAACTTATGGTTCCAAGGATCCTAAGAGCTCTTATTGTGTTCATGTTCATGTTTAGAGTATGTGAATAGTATTTTGGTGATACAATTCCCCACTTTGATTTGTACTCTAACCTTCTTCATGGTTAATAGTGCTTATGGATGCCTAGCTCTTTTAGAGCAACAAGAGAGAGGGTTTATCAACCTTAGGACCTATTTTGTAATGATTCAGCCTTAAGTCATTGAAGATCCTTCATTATGATTTGCATTGCACGTTTATATTTTCTTGCCCCTATCACAATGCTTAATGGTTTTCTAATGTTTTATTGCTTTCCATGTGATGTTAGGCTGCGATGTTATGGACTTAGATGTATGTTTAGGCACTTTGCATGGGAAAGATGGTAATATGTGTTATGTTTCTTTTTTGTGCTTTGAGTTTGTTTGGTTTTTCTTATATCTTTTTCACTTACTAACTTGTTCTCTTCCTCTAGTGTAGGTTTTATCACTTGGGTTAGACCATGAATTTGGCCTTGATCATCATCTTATATGACTATGGATGATTATGATGTGTGAGATGTATGGATATGCATGATGACCCCTATAACATGTTGCATGATCCACTCTCCCTTTAAGATGATTAAGCTTGAATGGATATATGGATATACATGATGACCCCCTATATCATGATGCATGACCCCACTACCCTTTGGATTGATGGAATGATTTTATTGGCTTGATCACTCTAGAGGTAGGCTTAGGACCATTAGTTGAACTAATCAATAACTCAGTTAAAATATTAAAAGTGAACTAAAGATATCCAAAGCCCAAATCCCAATATCTAGGTAGTTTGGGGGTGCCTAGTCTCTTCCTCAAGTCATACCCAATTTTTGAACCCAATCTTTGATAGGGTGAAGACAAAATAGGTCTTCTAATTGACTTAGGTTAGGTTCATATTTTGCCTTCCCTAGATTCTTATCCCACCCAAAGTTGGGAGGCAACTTCATGTTTCTTTAGAATAGTACAAATGTATTGTCTCGTGATTTGATTCCTCGATGACCATTGATTTGGACTTAAGGCTTTGAACTTGCAAAGCTTAAAGGATCCCCCGTTGATCCAAACCCGCACCATATCTTAGGGTCATTACCGATGTAAAGACTCTCGTCTTCTTGATCCCTTCTTGATTGATAAAAGGATAAAATCATAAGAAAGATTCCACTAGTTTGAGCGAAGCATTAAGGCACTCATATTGCCTTTTCTAGTTGTAGGTAGACCTTACAATCTTAATCATAGCTCAAAATGGAGATGTCTAATTACATAAAAATGCTTTGCAGTTAATTAATTAATATACAAATGAACATTTTTCATATTTTACACTTTCTCTAATTCAACTTATAAGGTCATCAAAATAAATGGACAATCTCAAAACTTAGTAGGCATGTGTAAGTTCAGGATTAGTTCTAATCAATAAGCAATATCTCTCTACACACAATGGATTCAATAATAATGTTTTAAATGAATTTATATGAGACATGAATATACAACTTTCATGTTTTGCACTTCACCTAATTCTCCTGTTAGGCCCTCAAAATTCTTAAAAAATGTAACTAACAAACTGAGTATATTTTAACAGGTTTAAAATCAATCCTAATGGAGGAGTAATATCTCTTCACACATAATATACTAAAAAAAACTATTTTACATGTATTTAGATGAGGCATAAATCTACAACTTCTATGTTATGTGCTTTACCTAATTTTTCTTCTAGAGTTATGAAATCATAGGTGCAACTTAAAATAAAATAAAAATAAATTAAGCTTTTATACACTTCTAACAACTTCTCATGCACGAATCCTAGCTATAATTACTTCATAATTTCCACTAATTTTTCGTTATGAACATTCCATGGAGGAGAAATTTCATAAGATAATAAATATAAAATTACATACTTTTGCCAAAGCCAAAAAACATTAAGATTATTTCCTAGTTAATTTATTCTTCTTCTTTCTCTTCTTTCTTTGCTCTTCTTTTCTTTTTCTGTATCTATCTTTTTTTTTCTCTTATCTACTCCTAATAGAAGAGAATTTAAATTTGTATTCTTATTCTAACAAGACAAAATATTGATGGCATACTCCTATTGGTTGAAGTTTAAATTTTTTTTTTAGTCCCTTTTCTTCATTCCTTCATCGCCTATATCCATCTACTAAATTTCATCTATTCCTTATACATTTAATAAGTTTCAAGACACCCTTATTTAAGATATAATAATATATATGCCACATATTATAGTTTGTTATGCAACTATCAAACATCATATCCATATTCAAAATGCAATGATGTAAATGTTATCATCATGCTTATGTCTTGTGTTGTATATATGTAAATATAGCATAATTGAAATGCATGTGTATTAGGTAATGGAAGTTACAACAATGATTAGATAGATTACTAATAACTATAGCAAATAAATTCTCAATAAAAATACCTGGCA
The DNA here is from genome assembly GCA_949677035.1 of Omphalea diandra. Classification (NCBI taxonomy): domain Eukaryota; kingdom Viridiplantae; phylum Streptophyta; class Magnoliopsida; order Malpighiales; family Euphorbiaceae; genus Omphalea; species Omphalea diandra. The sequence goes on from CATIWR010012810.1 coordinate 21,614, forward strand.
AAAATACCTATTAAATATTAGTTAAACCCATCAAAAAATCCAATAAAAACCTAAAGAAGGAGAGTGAGGAATATTCAAAACTGAGATAGGAGTGGTAGGAGTGGGTCGTCGGTGCTAGGCATGGTAGGAATGGGTTACAAGTGGTAGGCATTGTAGATTATCGATGCTGTTAGGAGTGGGTCACATGTCTACATATGCATGGGTTTTGTTTTATTTGTGTATTTTTTTTTTTATCAAAAGGTAAAAGAAATATGTTTCTAAATTGAAAATGCATTTATTAATTTTTCAAAATTATAGAAATGGGCCTCAAATATTTCAAATTTGTTTTGATGAGTTTCCTAAATGGGAACATTTCTAAAATACAGAAATGCCTTCCTTTAGGTGTTTCTGTACATCAAAGGTTCTTGTATCTTTTAATTTTATTCTTACATTTCCATAATTCAAAATAAATTGAAGAAGGAAGTTAAAGTGAATTGTTTTTTTTTAAGGATGTTCTAACACTAAATCCAAAGGAACATTGCCTTTTTTTAAATCATGGATTAACAAGAACATGACGAATAGTGTGGTCAATTAATAAGAATAAGACATAAGTGTTATAGCTTGCATTTCATAAACTAGCTAAGATGCTAATAAATGGCTAGCTTTGGAGTTAATAAAGAATATACTTTTAGTTTTTAATGGTTAGCTTTGGAGTTAATAATTATTGCAATCAATAAAGTGAGAGACAGTATAAAATAAGAAGAATAAGAAAAGAATAAATGATAGGAGAGAGAGGCAGAGTTGTGGAGGATATATGAATTTAATTTGCATGTTCTTATTAATTCAACATAGAATTTATTTGCTTTTGTACACAACTCAATCAGTTAGAACTCATTATTGGCCACACTGTTAGTTATGTGCCATAACCAATTTTGTAATGAATATTTTTTATTAAAGTCATGGTTGCATTTTTTTAATTAAATATCTTTGTTATATTATATTTGTGGATAAATGATAAATTCCATGAATGGTTAATTTTTCTTAAGGTCGTCAAGTATGTGGCTTGATAATAAAACCCTTACGTGTAGAGAATGTTGTTCTAAATTATCCATAGTCAATTATTATTCTTGGGCTAATCATGAATGAAGATAAGTACATATTTCGATTGATGATTGTATTTTACTAGTCATAGATATGGGATATTAAGTCAAACACATAGATATATATTTAATAAACGTTGTATTGGATTGACCCACTACAAAAACATTACATGGTTAAACTATAATAAGTGATTCTCATGCAATAGTATTAACTTAATTCTCTGACCTAAAAATCACCATGGATTCCAATATAATGAACTTCATATTTTGATGTAGTTCAATATTATCTTTAACAAGATGATTATACATATTGATATTAGAGATCAAGTAAATCATATAAAAGAATATGAGTAATTAAGAAGGAATTTGTCCCTCATGTATTTATGAGAAATATATTTTTGGGCCTTTCAATAAGTTAGACTAAAGAGATTGCATGACTATGCAAAAATGAATTAATAAAGGTTATCAATGTCATTTTTACATCAGTATATTTAGAGATCGAGAAATAATTGAACTATATAAGGATGACGTGATCTATACCTTAAGTTCAATTGAGATATAATGTGATAAAAAGACTATAATGCTATTCGTAAGATAGGTTAGGTCAGATTAATGATCGTCACATAATTAGATAGTCATAATGTTTTGCTAGAGGTCACTTATGACTTGTGAGCCAAAAATAGGTTTTGAGCTACTACCAACATTATGTGAACTTATAAGGCCATACACTTAGAAAAGGCTCAAAAGCAAAATCATGTTTATTACTCTCTCTATTTATATTTAAGATAATTAGAGATATTATCTAGATTATTTAGATATTTATTTTGTTTTAAAAGTTCAAACTAAATAGGATATTATCTTATTTGTATCTTTAAAGATACATAGTTGGTGTGTATATCTTAATAGTTTATATATATATGTAGACACACACATGTTTTTAGGGACTTTTTGAAAAGTAAGAGTGCTTTTACGTTATGTTTAGAAAACACATAAAGAGAGAGTAAAATGAAAATCCTAGTGTTAGTGTAGTTTTTGTTTTGGGGATACCTTGTTCAAGTGGATACCTGCAAAGGATGTTAATCCTTTGGTAACATCTAGATTCGACTCAAACTCTCGAGGTAGGGTGTTACTAGTGTAAAATCCCTCTTTGCCTTCTAGCAATCTTACCTCTCTTATTCGAATTAGTAAGATTTCACATTCATTTTGTCAATGTAATTAAAATACATGGATCCTTAGTTTGTCTTGTACATTTCAAATTTTTATTTTTCTACTGTGCTTGTTATACAAAACCTGAGATACACTATTAATATAATTGTCATTCTTGCTCCTATTACATTATAACTACAACCTATAGAACTTTATTTCATTAATCCTGATAGCAATAATTGAGTCATGAATATGTCAAATAATTTTTCTTTATTTTATTTATAATTTATTTTATTATATAATAATATTAAGTTAAATTTAATTCATTTTGATATATTCCTTAGAAACTACATAATAGAATTTAAAAGTTAGATTATTATGAATCAACTAAACTAATTACTATTTAGAATTATATAATTGAATAAATTACATATAGTTTAGAAAAGTAATTCTTTGATTTTTGAAATGATGTGCTAGTATGACTTGAATGGCATAACACAAAGGTAAAGAAATTATAATTCTAGCTTCGTTAAGAAGAAAATTGAGTCATTATACTACCATTTACTTGATTGGTGGTCCTTTGCTTGTGTATTTATGATTTGAGTATAACTAAAGGTGCCAATAGGAATTCCCATGTTTACTAATAGGAGGGAGAGATCTATTGGAATTGTCAAAGGGACTTGTATGTTTCTTTAACAAGGAAACATGGAAAACATTGTGTACCTTTTAATTTAAAGGAAATATGACATATTTTCTCTAAAGTTTCATAAGGCTCATAACACTTAGCAACTACTTTGCGATTTCTTTTAATAACAATAGAGAAGTGTCTATTAGGTTGTAATTTCAAAATGATCTTATCTCTTATAAAGGCATTCTTTATTCTATTACTATAATTGCACTATATTTTATTCTTAATAGTAGTAAGATTATCATAGAAAAGATGAATAAGTGAGTAGTTATCTATTATCTTAACAATTACTAGAGGAAGGGAATGAGGAGATGAATAGGGCAATACAAAATTATTAAGAATTAGTGCATTTTGATCTAGCAAGGCAACCATATAAATAAGATATATATTTTATAGAGGTTCGACACAATATTGACTTATGTCTCCTCCTTTAGTAACTAGAGAGTTTATTAATCCAAGTAACTTAACAGGTGTTACATAAACCTATACAAGTAAACTTATAAGTGTTACTAAAAATGATTTCTTAAGTTACTTAAATCTATACAATTAAATTTACATACGTTACTCATTTACATATGTTTCTCAAACCTATCCGAGATACTTTTACTAAACATTATCTTAAAATGTTCCTAAGATAGATTTACAAGTAATATCGTAAACCTTTCATAAAATATTTTAAAAGTTTTTGTTACCCAACCTAAAAATGATCCTTAAATGTAAAAATGCAAATATTTCATAAGGAGAATCACTCAATTAAGTTAGTCTCAAGCTACCCAATATAAGATCAAATTTCAAATGAACTCTTTGAAAAATAAGAAGAAGAAGAAGAAGATGATGATGATGATGATGACCACTTGATTGCTAAACTTTTAAAAATTTTCTTCTAACTTTTTCACATTTTAGAAACTACCCTTATATTATACTAGTTTCAAAAACTTATTATTACTTATAAATTTTTGAAATTTAAATTTATAAAAAAAACTAGCCATTTGATTTTAATGGTCTATTCATTTTGTATGAATGAGCCCATTTTTAGGGAAAAAATGGGTTAATTTAATTATCTTATAAGTTAAACAAGGTTGTTTATTACTTACATAGGGTCATTCGATCAGTTGTGCTAGCTTGATTTGAATTGTCAGTAGCTGCACATGACTATTCCACTTTGAGCTGGCTTGTTCCAAAGTTAGGCTTTCTATTCTTGATTTTTTAAAAATCTTATTTCTTGAATGGATAGTTCCTTATGGCTATTCCATTAAGTTAAAAGGCTTCTTTCTCTTAATCTTGAATAGGGTAATGCACTTAGGTTGTTCTTAGAGATTTAGGGTCATTCACCTTATTATGTGAAAATTTCATATTCTATACATAAAGAATAGGATTGCTCAAGTATGTTCTTCTTAATTCTCTAGTCTGTTCCAACTCTTTGTGTGAAAAACTTGAGTTCATAATAAATTGGGCCTTGCAACTAGTTCATTCCATGGCTTCCTAAGCCATATAAATGTCTTTAGGGCTTGTCATAGAGATGCATAAGGCTATTCTAACAGACCATTCCATACTTGAGTAGTCCATTCCAACTCTCTGTATGAAAATGTTGAAGTTTATTCATAGTGAATGGTCTTATTCCATTTACACATAGGGCTATTCTAACTCATTGATCTTACTTAACTAGGTTGTATAGACTGTACAAGAAGGTTATGCATGGGAAACATAGATTGTTCAAGCTTTTTATTTGAAATCTTGCATTTTTCTTCATGTTGAACAGGTTTGTGCTAATGCTACATAGGGTTATTTATCTTATTTAAGGTAGCTTTAGGACTTATGGTATATTGTCCTTACTACTTGTCGTTCTGTTATTACTTTTGTCTTTTGAAACTTTGTAAAAATAAATTAAAGGGATTAAAAACATGTATAAACATTTATGACCAAGACTAGTACAACTTATATTTATAATAATTAAAATAAGAATTAAAAATAAAATATTCAACATTCTCCCCCCTTTTTTATTGTGACCAATAAAAGGTTCATAAAAAGAATAAGTGAGTAATTTCAAGTTGCTCCCCCTCAGCTTATGCACATAAATCAACCGATATAATGTTGATTAGATTCAAATTGATTCTAGTTTTGTTAATGGTGTGTTTCTAAACCTCATACTACTATGAACCTTAGGTTGTTAACTCTTAGTTTGATGATTGCAAATATAGATTTAATACTAATTTTGGTTATAAGAGTTTATGAATGTGTTTAGGTCCCTTAAATTATAAAAACATCAAAAGAAAGCATAAGCATCAAATCAACAAGCAAGGCAACAACATTGTCAAAGGATTGCTCGTATGGAATGACACTGTGCATATTGGAAAGGGCTCGTTCACCAAGAAGAAACTTGGAGAAATTCACACAGAATGCTAAATGCCCTTGCACAGTCTAGACGAACATCCTATGTAACCTAGAGAATCCTTCTTATATATGTGGAATAACCTCGTGTAGTTTGGAACACACCCATTCGTTATGAAGAAGTTTAAAGAATCTCACATAGAAAGTTAAAACAACTTACCTAAGTTTTGAACAACCTAGACGAATAAGCTCGTGCTTCTTCGTTAAAGTTGAAGTCTCTAAATCCATATGGAACGACTTATGGAAGCTCAAGATGGCCTAAGCGAATGATTGTGTTCACCATGAAGAAAATTGAAGATTTTCTATAGAATTTTGAAAAGGCTTGAGAGTCACAGAATGAATTAAGTGACTGACCCTATTCATTAAGAACAAATTTAAAGATTTTTAGATAGAAAGATGGAACAACCTACTTGCATAGCCTCATCATCATTAGTAAGTTTGAAGCTTTTGACACAGAAAGGTGGAACGGACTGCAACTAGTGGAACAATTCATTAATATGAACTTTCTTTAAATAGAAAGTCAAACTTGATGAGTGGTCTTTGTAAGCTAGAGAAATTCAAATTTAGCCAAAATCAACTAGTAGAATGGTTTATATAACTATAACATCTCGTTCAACCGAAAAGCAATTTGAAAGCTCACAACTAAGCCTAGGAATGAGCCATTTGATATATGTGAAAGGTCGATCATAGTTGAATAACTAGTTCTTTTTATAACATTAAGAAGTGATTTTTTTTAGTATTGGCTAGTATTCCCACTTGAATTATGTAAGGGACTTCTCCTCTACTAAGAAGAATAAAAGATACATAATTACAAAAGCTCCAAAAAGCTAGAAGTGTTCATATTCTTTATCTTTTTTATACATTATTTCTTAAGCATACATCTTATGTATTTGAACTTATAATTGGGTAGCTTGAGAGCAACTAAGTAGTGATTTTTCATTTAATAGTATTTAAAAAAGAACTTATGAAAGGCTTAAAATAGTTCTATCTTTTGTTTGGTTTGAGCAAAAACAATAAGTTTTATTGTAATGGTTTGAGCAACACTTGTAAGTTTCTTGTTAATGGAAATTCTCTAGTAAAATTTAGAGAAATGGATGTAGGCCAAAGTTATGTCGAACCTCTATAAAATTTGTGTCCTTATGTGATTGATAAATTTTCATTAGCATATTCTCATCTTGTAAAAATTTATCATAACCCTATTTAGCCTTTAGGGCTCTTTAGGACAATAAACGATATTAAAGAAAGGTCTCTTTTGATCAAGCTTCATTGCAAAGAGTTAAAATAATTGGCAAGCCAAGATGAGTCTTAATCAATCCTTAAGTCTTCATTTTTCAAAGGTGATAACTACGAGTATTAAAAGAATAGAATAAAGATCTTCCTTGATTATGAAACTATAGACATAGTTGTCAAAATCGCGAGTTGACTCGTACGATTTTATGAGTCAAAATCATGTAAACTATTTTAATCATACATAAAATAGGATTTGTGATAAAATCGGGTGAAATCGAGTGTTGACTCCTTAAAATCGGTAAAATCGGGTGTAAAATTGGGTGTTGACTCATTATTGTTTTTTTTAATTTTTCTATCTAATTTTCTACCTCTGTTTTTATATTATTTCTCTTATATTTTTCTCTAATTTTTCTTCCTTTTTTGTTGTTGAAATGCTTTATTTTCTCTTTATTTTCTATTTTTTGTTACTCAATTTTATATTATTGGGACTATACATTAATTTTTAATTGCCAATTGTAATTGACTAATCCTATATGACTGAAAATTGAAATTACTTACTACTGTTGGGAAGTAAAGTTTTACACAAAAAAATGACTTTTGAATTAGTGATAATATTAATATTAGTGATAATATTTGTCATTATTAGTGATAATATTTGTGAAAAATACTAATAATGAGTCTTTTGGTGGCAATGAATTTGTAGATGATGGAGATGAAAATAACAATGATATTTATGCTGATGAAGCTGAAGGAGTTGATTTGAATAAAAATGTTGATAACTTTTTTTAAATGTTATATTTTATTTTATGTAGTATTTATTTGTATATTTTATATTATTAATTTAAATGTTTGAACTAATTTCTTTTAGGTATTTTAATGTTATGATATGAGATATGAGCTTGAATCTTTTTATGAACATATTTTCTTTTGATCTTCTTAATGTAATTATGTGTATTAAATTTAAAAAATATCTTATTTATATTTTTATATATGTATAATTATATTTTTAAATGATATTTTATTATGTTGTAAAATCTTACAATTTTACGATCTGATTTTACCATTTCAATTTTAGGGTCCTCTACCGATTTTAGGGTAAAATCTCAATTTTGACAACCTTGCTTACAACTAATTCTTGCAAGGAATAGTTAGGCACACATAACTTGTTATTCTTGAATAAGAACCCATCATGAGCAATCTTTTCACAAGCAACATAGAACCGACTAAAGTCATGGTCTTGTTCATACAACACTTTGATGTATTCAAATCCCAATAACTTTGCATTCAAAGTAGGAAAAAACACACACCTTTGGGATAAATCATCAGTCATAATGTTGTCCTTACCTTGTTTGTACCTTATGACATATGGAAAGACTCTATCAACTCACTCCATTTGGCATATCTTTTGTTGAGCTTTTGTTGCCCTTTTAGGTTCTTCAAGCTTTCATGGTCATTATGGACAATAAATTCTTTAGGCAATAGGTAGTGCTACCATGTTTGTAAGGCTCTTACTAAAGCGTACATCTCCTTGTCATAGGTTGGGTAGTTCAAGGATGCACCATTAAGTTTCTTACTAAAATAGGCAATAGGCTTTCCTTCTTACATGAGCACGACCTTAATTCTTATACTTGAAGCATCCCATTCAATTTCAAAGGAATTAGAAAAATTAGGCAAAAATAATAAAGGTGCACTGGTTAATTTAGATTTAAGTGAAGAAAAGGCATTTTCTTGTGCATCTCCCTATTGGAAGCCAATATTCTTTTTAATCACTTCGGTTAGTGGTGCGATTATGTTGCTAAAATCCTTGACAAATTGCCCATAAAAACTCGCCAAATTGTGGAAAGAACGCATTTCTCCTACACTCTGTGGTGTAGGCCAATCCTTGATAGCCTTGATCTCGTCTTCATCTACTTGATCCCTTGCTCACTTATTACAAAACCTAAGAACAAAACTTTATTTGTACAAAATGAACACTTCTTAAGGTTTGTAAATAACTTTGCCTTTCTCAAAACATCAAAAACTAACTTTACATGTGTAATATGATCTTACAAAGATTGAGAATATACAAAATTTTCATCAAAGTACACAACTCCAAACTTACCAAGAAAAGCTTGCAAAACGTGGTTCATTAATCTCATGAAAGTGCTAGGTGCATTAGTCAAACCAAAAGACAACCAACCATTCATATAAACCGTATTTTGTTTTGAAAGCAATCTTCCACTCATCTCCCTCCCTCATCCTAATTTGATGATATCCACTCTTAAGATCAATTTTCGAAAACATTTTAGCTTCATGCAATTCATCAAGCATAGGAATATAATGTCTATATTTGATAGTTGTCTTATTTATAGCCCAACAATCAACACACATCCTCCAAGTTTCATCCTTTTTGGTACAAATAAAATAGAAACAACACAAGTACTCATACTTTCCCTTATCAAACCTTTCTCTAGTAGTGCATCAATTTGTCATTGTAGCCCCTTTGTCTCCTTAAAATTACTCCTATAGGTTAGCCTGTTTGGAATTTAAGAGCCTAGAAAAGTCAATTTGATGTTTTATCTCTCTCAAAAGTGGTAATCCTTTAGGCGTCTCTTCGGGAAATAAGTCATCATATTTTTATAAAAGAGAAACAAACACACTAGGTAAAGAAACAGTTAAGTCGTTAGTAGAAAAGTAAGCTTCTTTGTACAACATAAAAAACATGGGTGTTTAGGCTAGACAAACTTTTCTCACTTCTCTCTCTTTTGCATAAAATTTTTTTTTTTACACCCTCTCCTTTGCATGTCTCTCTCCTCTTTTTTTGGACATCCTTTCTATGCTCTCCTTTTACCACTCTAACCTTGAGCCCCCTCTTTAGTTTTCTCACTACTCTCTTTATGTCATGCTAATTTTTTTCTTATTTATGTTTGCTTTCTCTCTCTTAAGACTTTTTTATCTTCATAAATTTGAGAAAGAGATAAAGAAGATAGTACAATGTGTTCGCCCCTAAAATTAAACTTATATACATTAGTAAACCCTTCATATTTTGCCTTCCTATCAAACTGCCATCGACTGCCCAAAAGCTTATGACTGGTTTGCATAGGTATAACGTCACATAAAACTTCATTTTATATTTGCCCATTATAAATGCAATCCTAACTTGCTTGGTTACCTTAATTTCTCCATTGTCATTTAATCATTGCAAGTGGTAAGGTTTAGGATGTTTCAAGGTTGGCAATCCCATTTTTTCTACTAGATAAGCGCTAGCTGCATTAGTGCAATTACCCCCATCAATTATAACAATACATAAGTGGCCATTAATCCTACACCTAGCATGAAAAATGTTTCCCTTTTGCTCTTGATCATTCTTAACATGAACATTTAAAGAGCGTCTAGTTACAAAAAGTTCTTTCCTTGTTACCTCATCGGGCTCATCAAAATTGTCCTCATCACTAGCATCTTCTAATAGAGGCATTTCGGGATCAGTTTCTGCTCCATCATCTTCACCCTCACTTGTAATTTCGCCATCTCTAAGTACCATGGTCCTTTTGTTTGGGTATTCACGGGCCATGTGTCCTCTTCCTTGACACTTGAAACACTTTATGGAGCTGGTCTTGTTGGATGTTGTTGGTTCGACCTTGGCGGGATAATTAGGCTTTTTTACTTCTTTCTTAGGCATTTCGGCCTTGGGTCTACTAACAGGCTTATTACCAACTTTAAAAGAAAAAGAGAAATTGGGCCTAGAAAGCTTACTCCTTTGTTGTTTTTCCATTTTGAGGGCCAAATGGTACAAATCCTCCAAGTCATTGTAAGGGTACATCTCCACTTGATCTGCAATGTCTTTGTTAAGCCCACCAAGAAATTTTGCTATTGTTTGCTCCATGGATTCTTGAATCCCAGCCCTAATCGATGTCACCTCAAGCTCTTGGTAGTATTTTTCCACACTTATAGCACTTTGTACAAGCCTTTGCAATTTGTTATGCAAATCCCTATAGTAATGGCTAGGTACAAATCTTTTTCTCATAATTCTTTTCATTTCTTTCTAAGTACAAATAGGTTCATCCCCACATCTTTTTCTAGTATATTTTAATTGATCCCACCAAACAAGAGCATAATCTACAAACTCAACAGCAGCAAGCTTAATTTTCTTTTCTTCACTATAGTTGTGACAATCAAAAACAAAATCTACTTTTTTTTCCTATGATAGATATACCTTGAGATCACCCTTGCCATTGAAGGTAGGAATCTTCATCTTGATGCCACTAAGATTGTTATATTGTCTGCTTGATCTATGGGACGATTCCTCCATAAAATCACCATCATCCTCCTCACGAGTGAATCTACCATGCGTTGGTTGTCTAAAATGGGTGCGGGTATTATAGGAATTTGAGGCATTTTGAATGCTCCCAAGTTGCTCTTTCACCAGTTTAAACTCTTGTTGTATTAGGGACATAGTATTTTGCATAGCTTTCACAAATAACTTCCACTCCGGATCACTTTGAGGTTCTGCCAGGGTTAGTAGAATAATATAAAAAAATATTCACAAACACTCCCTCACATGTCTACACTCAATTGATAGCACTCACACTCGTGTTTAACTCAAAATTGGCTTTTACCCTTTTATGAACTCACCACTTTTTGCCTTTTACCTCTTGAGATTCTTTTCTTTAAGTTCTTAGAGGACTAATTTACTTTATGTCAAGGGACTCTTAAATAGAACACAAACAAGTAAAAACTAGTTCTTCAAACACTTAGAAAACAAAAGAGTTGAAAAGAACACAATTGGTTGCACAAATAAATTTCTAAAGATCTAATAGTAATCAAAGAGTTTAGAAGGAAATTTAGAAGTACAAGTTGGTGTTTTGAATATGATAAAAAATATGTCTAGGGCAAATGAGAAAGGGGATTTCAAAAATCGTCTTGAAACACACCTTTACAATTCTTAGCTT
>CATIWR010012885.1:0-16255 GCA_949677035.1 Omphalea diandra
CTTGATTATAGGCTTGATTATAGGCTTGATTGTAGGCTTGATTATAGGATTGATTATAGGCTTAATTATATGCTTAATTATAGGCTTGATTATAGGCTTGATTATAGGCATAATTATAGGCTTGTATACAAGGAAAGTATGTTTGTATATAAGGCTGGTTTTTTGCCTTTACCAAACACACATTTTTCTGCAAATCTTTTCTTCTTCTTATTTACAGTTCAAACTCGATTTATTAATTTAGCGAGTTAATCATAATTTTGTGATTACTCAATTCTTGAACTCGCGATCAACTCAAATAAAAGTAATTCTATAGTCATGTTTATAACATGTATAGCAATACTTTTTAAAATATATTAATGAAAAATTTATAATAAATAATATATATTTCATTTTGTAATTTACATTTATAATGTAATATCTAATTTTTAAAATCGAAATCTTAATTTTTGTAAAAAAAAGTTATCAATCATTTTATTTATAATTTAATTTTAATAAAAAAATTTTGGCCAATTCATTTATACTCATAAATTTTATGCAATGTTGATATTATTCTAATCGAACCCAATTCATTTATTAAATAATACTTAACTCATTTATAAATGAATCAATATTGAACAAATCTATACTTGACTCGACTCATACACCTAGTATTATAGTTTTATCGTACGAAGGATGTGTAGAATGACTTTGCTCTGCAAGTCCACATCTCTGTAGCTAACATATACAAATCTCTTCTTGCATCAGAACCATGAAATTGATTTTTTTTAAAAAAAAACAAGAAAGTGTTAATTCAAGCGAATGAGACTCTGGCATATAACCATCAAGCTCGTCATTCAATACCATCAACATATTCCCACAGGAAGCGTTCATAGGCTTAACCTAGTGGTAGGGGCATATTTCGACTTGAATTAGGTCTTGAATTTGAGTCTCCTCTCCTTAGTTATAATTCAAAAAAACATATTCCCACTGGAATAAAAGTAAACAAATGAGTAAGCTCTCTAAAGCAGAATAACCCAATCAGGAATAGACCGAGCATCCAAAGAAAAGAAAATTTGTTTGCTTCTCCAAGATATTTTTCTTTAACAAATTATTAAGCAAGCAGTCTCAAGTCTCCGGTCTCAAATCACATCTCTTGATTCCCCTTAGCTATCTATGAAAACTCACGTAATTTTGTATTATTGAATCACAGTAGAATCAAAGAATTAACTACCAATTTCAAATTTGATTTACAAAAAATAAAAGGCAGAGAGAAAATTGTATTTTAGCATCTGTCATTAGACTTGCACGCCAAATCAGAAGGATGAAATGATCTTGATGAGTTTATTGAAGATCCCTAACATTCACGTAATGTGAAATGACGGGTTGCACTGTGAGTGGGAGTTTGCCATGTCAACAAACAACAGTAGCCATAGTCTTGATATCATTTTAGATTGCGGTTGATGATGTGTCATATACTGATTGGTTAAGAATAGGAAGTAAGAGCAAAGTTTTCATCCCCATTGAATTTTCAAGTCTTAAAGCCTTAACACTTTTGTCTGTTTCATAGCTGTGACTGATGAGTTCAACTTGTTTGCAGCATCAGTCAGACAGACTACTACAAGACAAAGAAGTCTAAAATTATATAGAAAACATACCACAGATGATGGATTCATTATTGATATTGCTCTCAACGATCTCAAGAAAATAGCTATACTCTAGTAGTGCGCCAAGTTGGCAGCTGGCAGAAACATATTTCTCCATCAACCAGTCAGTTCAATCAACATCCAACGTAGACGTGATATTCCCACGTAGACCTATATCAAGTGGAGTTGAAATTATTTGGTTTTAAGCATCACGCAAGATCATTGAATTGGGTTTTGCTCATACTTTACAAATAGTTACACAGGAGATCCTACGTTAAATGCCTAAACCCTTTCCCAAAGTAAAGGAAAGTGTTATAGTCATTGACTATGGTTCATGTCTTAGATACATACCATGATAGGAGTATTTTCCTACTTTGTGAATTCCCAAGTCTCAGCATATATAGATGGTTTGCAATGGACAGAATAAACATTCACTGAGATGTGTTCTTAGTGCAGGATGAAAAATCTCAGTAGAATATTATGCAATGCACAGTCTACTTCTACAGATGCATGTTCGTCTGTTTGAACCAGACAAAAGGTGAACACTGTAAAGGGTATCTAATAGGAAAAGTGTCGGTAATAGTGTGCCAACAGTGTGTCATACCTTATATTTTTTATAAAAAATTTTATATAAAACTTAATGGAATGTCTTTTTTTTTTTTTTCTATAATTGATTATATCAAACTTTGTATTTTTTTATTTTTAATATTATGTACAAAATTTAAAGCAATTAATTTTGTCTGAAATTTTATTAAATATTTTTTACTTTTTACATCTAATTATATCAAATTTTGTATTTATTATCTTTATTTTCAACAATCACATATAGAATTTAAAATAATCAAATACGGATTAAATGAATATTGTTACCATCAATTTTGTATTTAAATATTTAATATTATGTACGATTGTAGAAAATAGAAAAATAAATATAAAATTTAATGTGATGAAATATCAAAATAAAAAATATTTGATTAAATGTTATCTAAATTATTTTTTTCAAAAAAAAAAAGAAAAAGGAAATCAAACATAATCTTGAAGAATACTCATGTCACCTAAGGCGACACCTATCATTCATTGTACAATCTAATATTATTTCACTTCTAATGAAAATAACGCATTTAGGACCTCGTGATGGCAGTCAGTTCTTAGTGGTCATTTTCTTTGCATGTTAGGACGAAAGTTTCACATGCACAGCACTTGCCAACTTCGGCTTTTGAGTGGTGAGGAAAAAATCATCACTCACTAACTCCATATACCATGAAAATATTTGAGGTACAATGATTTTCTTCATCATGCACGTAAGCAATATTTCAAGGGTACGGATGCACATGGAAGATTTTAGTGGCCTTGTCACCTTTCTCAGCCGTTGGATGGAAAAGAACAACCGAGAGAACTTGAACAGGACATACAAATTAATTAGGAAATTACGGTAACACTAGCAAGGGTATTATCAACAGCACTGATTTCCAATGATATCATTGTAGATTGGGCTTCATGATGTGTCAAGGGTGGATTGGTTGCCCTAGAAACCAAGTATATTCTACTCCAATATTTTTGGACCCACTAGTCCTTAGTGCTGTAACATCCACTGTGTAGATAATTAAGGGAGATTTTTGTTGTCAGAAAAAACTGCTTAAATGGAGCAGAAATATCTACTAGAATCAGTAATAATCTAACTAGAACTCTTCAATAGTATGCAGTTCCCATCCTATCAATCATGATAATTTATCAGACTATGCAAGTAGAAAAGTTCGAAAGACTTCTGTTTTAGGGTATTGCAAGGCATTCTCTGTCTCCAGCTCCATCTTCTATTGCCTTAAAATCCTCATGACAAAAAGGAACAAGGTCAAGTTTTACGATCAACGTGTCTGTTTTCTGCTTAGAAAGAAATTTACCAAATTGGTTTATTATGGCTTGGTTGAGCTACGATGGCAATTTCTCTTAGACAGTTCTACAGATTATCTTCTATGACTAAAATTTTCTTAAGGGGTAGCTCTTTTGCTAGTCTAAACTACCTTGTCTGCCTCATCTCCTTGACTTGAATTAATTTGAGCGTTTGTAAATTGATCAGAATCACACTCACCTCAAGTATTCCCTCCATTCCATATTAACTAATATTTTTTTTGTTTTTGCATAGAATTAGGAAACTATTAAGTAGGGTTTATTCAGAAATAAAATGACTAAATTACCTTTTTTTTATAGAAATACTCAAATTAAATGCATTAATTACCTCTTAATAAGGATAAAAATATAATTGAAAAAATTAAAATCTTATTGATATTTTAAAGTGACAGATATTTTAAAATAAAAAAAATCTTTCAAACAACATCGATTAATATGAAATAGAGGAAGTACATTTTTAACTCTCACATCAGCATTTCATATCTCATAATTATTTTCATAGTTATTTTTGTGATAGCATTTTCCTCATTCAATAGATCCCACATAACAAATTGCAGACAAATGCGTATATAATGAAAAACTAATAAATCTGAAATGGAGAGAGTATATTTTTAAGGCTCTCATCAATATTTCATATTTTGTAATTATTTTTATAGTTGGTTTCGTGATAAAATTTTTCTCATTCAGTGGATTCTATATAACAAATTGCAGACAAATGTGTAGTGAAAAATTAATAAATCGAGAATGGAGAGAGTATATTCTTGACTCTCTTTAGCATTTCATATTTCATAATTGTTTCCATAGTTGGTTGCATGATAGAATTTTCCTCCTTTGATAGATTCTACATAACAAATTGCTGACAAATGTGCACACAGTGGAAAACTAATATATCTGAAATCAAGGGGTATATTTTTTACTCTCTCATCAGCATTTCAGATTTCATAATTATTTTCCTAGTTGGTGATAAGGCAAAAAAATACATATTTTAATTGTGGTGATTTTCTCTTATTTTGTGCTTAAATTTCAAATTTAATTGAATTTTATATTTGAGAAATTTAAATTTGATATTTTTGATGCATTAAGATTGACAATGGGAGATTAGATATCGATTTGCAAGATTCTTCAATTTTGGAGCAAAGGAGGAGAAGAGCAATTTGCGGCATAAAATTTATTGAGATAAGGCGCGGGTGTGCCTTGTCAATCCAAGGTTGACCAATTTAGAAGATTAAGCAACTACTTTTTAGTTTGATTTCTATAAAAGATTCTATTTTATTTATTATTTAGGAGATTTGATTTAGGAGATTATCCTAAATATAGATTTTTTGATATTGTCCAAAACCAACTAGTAAGTCAATTCTTTTAGTGATTTTTGGAAGATTTTCAAGAGAGATTGTTATGATATAAATATGAGTCTTTTTTTTTTATATGGAGGGGGAAGAAAAATGTGGAGAACAAAGAAAAAAATGCAACCCACCTCAATTGAAAAAAATTTTCTCTTCCATTGTGAACTCATGAGTCTATTTCTTGTTCTTCTTCTTCTTTTTAGTTTTCTTTTCTTGTTCATGAGTTGATTTTCTTGTAGTTAAAACTATAGAAAGATTTATCACAACAATGAATTTATTTTTATTTTATTTAATCAAGACATTTTTATTTTCATATTATCCATGAATTATTGTGCTTAATATTATTGAGAGATTGATCACCTTTTGATTGATTTATTTTACATGAATGAATTGAAAAAAGATTTTACATAATTGATTAAATAATTCATGGTGTGAATCGAATGATATATAGGAATATATATATATACATGATTCATGTAATTTTAAAGGTTTTTTACAGTCTAATACGTTTTCTATCTTAAGAACTCTATAAAGAGATTTAAAAGTTACTTCATAGGAGTATGATTAATATATCTCAAGAGAGAATATTAAGCAATTTAAAAAAAAAAAAATCTCAGCTCACGAAAATAATAAATTATATTAATTGAATTTAATGAATTAAAATCCATTAAAGGGGTTAGATAGACCAATAATTTTAACTCGTTAAATTTGATTGTTGCAATTTTAATTAATTATTGTTTTCCTTTTATTTGTTTTTAGTCTTTAAATTTTCATATTTTATTTATTTTAAATTTTCATAGTTTAATTATTTTCTTAAAATTGATTGTCTATTTATTTTGAATTTTCGTAGTTTAATTATTTTCTTAAATTCAATTGTCCAAATAATTATAAGTTAACTATAGTTTTAGTATTTATTTTGTTAAATTATTTTTACTAGTTAACTAGTGCATTTATTATGATCATTTAAGTTTTAGTTGTCCATTGATTGTGATAGAATTTTCTTTCCTCCACAGATTCACATAAAAATTGCAGACAAATGTGTACGTAATAAATTGAAAACAAACGTGTGCATAGTGAAAAACCAATAAATCCTTGTACCATATGAAATATACGAGTTGGATTGTAGCCGATTTTAACACCAATCAGGGTCTCTTTGGTCCCCATGTGCAAAACAGAACTCAACAAATCAATTTGAAATTAGCATTATATTTGTTCAGAATTTAGTACTTTGGTTATCAATCCCTAACTTCTGATTAATAAAATAATACCCTATTAATCTTCTAGTACAGTTAACGTATCAAGAAACTGCCTAATTATCTGGCTTATTTAAAGTTAAATATTGTCGTTCGCACGCAGCACATGCTCGACAAAAATGGCTATCTGAAATTAATCGGTGTTAAATTACTAACAACAAGAGCCCTTAAAAGTTAGTTTTGACCTCTGGGGATGGGTACGCTCATGAGGCCCACGCGAGCGAGTTCTGCAGAGTTTACAACGTCAACGCTTGGCCACCCTACAACCCCTCCGTTAATTATTGCGATCTTAAAGTTAGCGGCGCTGCGGGCAGCTCTCACCGCTCCCCTTGTTTTCCTTACTCATTAGCTTAAAACAGTTTGTAACGTCAAATTAAAAGTTTATTTATCGGGCTTTGCTTGGATACCTCTTGGCTGTGTTTCCGATGTGGGACAAGGAAGCCAATGGATTTCGTTCCAAGCAAGTGGACAAACCACTATGAGGCTGCCAAATTATCTCATTTTCTTTATTTCGAGAAATTTTCTCAAAAATCCATTCCTCGTAGAAAGATATGATGTCTGAACATTAGATTTACGATGCTTAATCCAAATTTGAAGAGATTTCAATGCACCTATATCACATCTCAAAATAGAATGAAAGGTTATAAGACGCATTTATACAAGTTATAATGTTGTTTTTCTGTTGAGATATCATATTATGATCAAATTTATTTCAAATAACAATGGTAAATTCTAGCAATTTAATGCCGTTCAATTGTTATAATTCTTTAGCATTTGATTCTTTCTATCCTTTGATTAAAATTGAAGTTATATATTTTAACATAAGAAATATCGTATTTTTGTAATATATTAACATGTGTGATGGATCAAAAATATAACTAAAATATGAAAATTGATATAATTTTTTGTTCTTTGAATCAAATGCATTCATCTTTTAATTAAAATTTAATTTATCAAAAATACAACCAACAAGTGAAAATTGATATGATTTTTTCTTTTTGGAATCAAATTCAAGTTTATCTCTTAATTGAAATTTAGTTGATGAAATCAATTTAACTTTGATGAAAGAAAATTAGATGACTAAGCCTTTAATAAACAAAAGAAAGTTTGATACCTTCATGACTTGATTTAAAGATATGGATTAAAATTTTAGGTTAAAAAACTCTCCTCTTCTCTCTCTCTAATTTTCCAAAATCATGATCTCTAACTAATCAATATAAGAAACACATCAATTGGTGTCTTAATCTAGTGATAAGATAAAATTAAGTAGACATCAAAATTGAAATCACATCAATGTAATTTCTCTCTTCAATACTCAAAAAATATAAAAATATACTATTTATCTAAAGTTATATTAAAATCCGAATAAACATTAATATTAACATTAATGAACATCATTCCAAATAATAGATTAATGATGAAAAATATTTCTTACTATTAAATAATACTTATTAATATATTACTATGGCAATATCAATCATTAAAGAAAAAACATTATCATCCAATAAGAAAGTATCAAAATTAAATGGAAAAAAGTTTTAAAACAATCTTCTAATTTCACAATTTTACACGTAGAAATTTGTGAACTTTTTGACAAAAAAACTAAAAAATTTTGAGAATTAACTAAAAAATTTATTTTTATTATTAATTAATAATTAATTTTCAATCTAAAATCGGCATTATAATGCTGAATTGGATACGTTTACTAATAAGTTTACTAAATCATCACCAAAATTATTTTATAATTATTATTTATTCTATGTGAGCACTACATCAATAAGAATTAATGACATTAGTGAATTTAAATTAAAGGTACTAACAAAATAAAGTCTCAATCTTAAACTATCACGAAAAATAATATAAAATCACCAAACAAGTATTAACAAAATTAATTGTTCACCCCATATTATCATGAAAAGTAATATAAAATCATTAAATTACAGAATACGTTTTTGGGTTTTTCTCAAACTAAATTATAGTGAAGTATCATTAATTTGATCAAAATTATTTTTTAATAGTCTACTAATTTGATTTGCTCTTACAAAACCTCCCATCAATAGAAAAATATAATGCAACTATATAATCAAGTTTGCAAAAAGCAATAATACATATTGCGGTCTTTATATAATCAAATTCTTTAGCTGGAAAATCAAACGATACATAGAAATGAAATGTTACAACAATAAAGCATATGCTTACAAGAGAAGAAAAAATCAAACCTAATTAGCTACACAATCAAATGCAATATATACGTATGCATTGCCTTGACAAAATGGGGCGTACTATATTTGCTGAAAAAAATCAAGTGAACCTCAAGACTTACGAGACAACAATGGCTCCAAGTGAGGGTCAGTACTCTTGGCAATTGACAGTTTCTTATCACCTGACTCTAAATCATCCACTGATAAATCCTCCTCTCTTTGTTTTAACAACCTTTGGAAGAAAGCTGATCTATTCTCGAGTCGTCGATCCGTGTCTTTTGGTGCTTGGTTTATGTTCTGAACATGCTGAAGGCAGACTTGAACAGCATCATGCACTCTCACAAAGTACCATTCCTTACCAATAATGTCTAGAGCACCAGCTTTTGATAAGGTTAGCAAAACCTCTCGGCTAGGATTGGAAATAGCAATCTGCCAAAGAACACAACAAGCAAGAACATATTTTTTGTCCATACAAAGAAAACTGCCCATTGTTGAAAAGGTGGCTGACAATGAGAATGAACATTAAACCTGGATATCCCGTGATTTATACTCCTGATGCAAATCTTTCAAAGCTTGAACAGCACTGGAGTCTATGTATGTAACAGCTGCAAAATTAAAAACATTTGGAATTTAAGTGATTTGTTGTCAAGTCTTACTTTTCATATCAACTAAAAGAACAGCTTGGTAAATATAATAAAAATTTTGATCTGAGAAATTCTGGAATCCACGATAAATCTCTTGAATCAAAATTATTGAGCCTGGGGAAAGTAAGAAGAAATATATTATCCTAAAGATATCATAAGAAGAAACTAGAAAGTATGTAACCAGAGATCAGCGAAACCACCGAGTACAAATAACTTTCTGTAATGATGATGATGTGTCCTAAAGAAATCATAATCAGCAACTAGAAAATATGTAACTAGAGATCAATGAGACCACTGACTACAAAGAACATTCTGCGATGATGATTTTAAGATATAATTATTGATAGATGATTTTAACTTCTATCTGTTTCCAGAGCAATCACTCTTCTGGCTTTGTCACCTCCAGAGTAGGAGAGTACAGAGACCTGGCTCTTGTTAGTGAATAAAGCTTAAAATAGACATTACGGTGAAAGAGAATTTTGAAACCACCCCTAGTAGATGAGATGGAGCTCTCTGTGGTTGAGACAGCTAGAAGAAACTACAAAGAAGATACAGTGCCTTCCTTTTTCCTTCTGCCAAGTAAATATCATGAACATGATAAAGAGCAGAGAATAGACAGCTGCTACAGAAACCACCCACATCCTTACACTCCAAAATAATATTCATGAATACTACTGTTCAATATACTTATGCCCCTTGCTACTTCCAAAAGCCACAAAGGAAAGAGGAATGGAAAGAAGAGCTTAAATAACAAATTTCAGCTAAACAAAGGCTTTAAAATTGATGAAAGTCAGATAAACATTCCATGCTTCCTGTAAGTAATTATATAAATATAATTATAGTTATACAATTTTACGCTGACATTTGTTCAAGAGATGAAAAGCAATGAGAAACATTCTACAGCCAGCATCACAAAAAAAATTTCTTCATATGCAGAATTTATTAATGTTTTCTTATTGCTGTCAAAAGGCTAGATGGAAAGACATCCTTGAACAAGAAATCAAAACAGGGTAAATAGGACTTACGAGACAACTCTAAAATCACAAAATAAATTCTTTCAACTTCTGGTCCACGCTTGGTAGTTTTGTTAACATCAACTTCATAATCCCTCAGTCTGACAAAGGAAATCTTGAGACTTAAAATCAAACAAACTCAACTAGATAATGGGAAGGAACATTTAAAAATGTGTGGTGGTAAAAGCAGTTTCCTCAGATATGACTGAAGCATTTTTGTTACCTGTCTTTTATGTAACTTATATTGGCAAAATAGATAGGAGCATCAATGCGAACAATCACAATTCCATTGTAAGTATAAGCTTCTGGATACTGTTGGATGTTTCTGTACACAGTGGTGCCAGGAAGGCGACCCAAGACAGCTGCAGTATATGAAGTAATGGAAAAGAAAATAATTTAAACTTTATTTCATTAATAAAGAAAAAAAAAAGTCGTTATTACAATAATCAATAGGATCACAACAATGATAACCATAACAATAGCAATTACACAACATCAGAAAAACAGAAATCTTCCAGAACACCGAAAACAATAATATGCTTGTTATTTACACACAAACACCATGATGTGACAAAATCTGCTTACCAATGTGTGGATTTGCTGATTCGTGGATAACAAAAGCAAGTGATGCACCAACCTACAGTTCCAAAACCAATTTAGTTTAAAAAAAAAAAATTGCTCATCCTCCTTAGAACATTCATGCATCCTTACACAATTGACTAGAAGTGCTATCAAGCTTCATCTCGAAGTTGAGTAAATCTATGTCATGCATGGAGTTAGATTCTAGATTGGCAGTCCTGTGAAATTTTGGGCTTTGAAAATAGTTAAAAGATTCAACATCTTAGATAATAAAAGTACGACAGTGGTTAAGAATTTTTGCATGACTTTTAAGGTCTGAAAAAACAAAGGCATAAAACTTTAATTTTATTGCATATGTAATTACCTGAATCCTATTTTATTTGATTTTTTAACACTTACCCCGACAAAGACACCAATCTCAATTCCCAGGAACAATGTTGTTGTGCTAGTAATGGTCCAAAGAAGAAAATCTTTCTTATCAACACGCCATAAGAAGATAGCCTCATCATAATCCACCTAACATGACAAATATCAAGCAATTAAAATTGGAACATGAAATCTGAAATAGACATTGTTCACATTTTGGATACCAATGCACATAAATACACAAGCGCCAAAATCAAACACAAACTAGAAAGATTTCTGGACTTCGATGCACTAATAGAAAGATTCCAGGACTTCACTGCTAACATAGATTAGTTCCTGTACTTTTTGTTTTTTAATGTAAAATATAACCAAAAGACCTCACAAACTTGGAAAGGGTAAGATTCCAGGACTACTAGAAACATTCCAGGACTTCATTTCTAAAATAGATTAGTTCTTACGCTTTTTATAATGTGAAATATAACCAAAAGACCTCACAAACTTGGAAAGGGTAAGATGTAAATGTAATACACACTCCCTAGATTATGATTGTAGTAGACTCACCAGGCCCATCACAGCAGAGATTACTATTGCAGCCAGAGAACACTGTGACAAAGACCATAGAGTATCAAGGTAAGCATTTAAAATGAGAGAGTGAAATGCTTGTCAAAATTAGAATGACTGAATTGAAAAAGGGAAAATAAGAAAATCAACTGGCTTCTGTGTCATATCATTACAGGTTTTTAATGTTTCTATCTCGTTAAGCCATTTATTCCATGATATTTGCAGAATATTAATGTTATGGACAGGAATCTTGAATTATAAGCATTACAATTTGGTCTCATATGATCACTATTTTTTTAAAAAAAAAAATTAAATTTAAATGTAGCTACAGAAACAGACCTGGGGAATGTATTCAAACAATGAAGTCAAGAACAAAAGAGTGCAGCCCATGATGATGCCAGTTATAATTCCAGATAAGCCAGTTTTTGCGCCACATTCATTATTTACAGCTGACCTAGAAAAGGAACCTGCATGACAGGTTTGGGAAAAAAAAAAAAAAACCCTTCATTTAATTGCATGCCACAGTAATAAAATTTTGCTATAAAGAAAATTAGAAAAAAGAAATGTGAAGAGCAAACTCAATTTTTTCATGCTAACATCAAATAGTTGATTTTGCAGTTTGTTGGACCTGAGCAGAAATCTCACCTGTTGCAGGGTATGCCGAAAAGAATGATCCCAAGATATTTGCTACACCAAGACCAAACAACTGGCAAAAAAGAACCAGGAAGTCAAATTTCGTTGTTCTTAATTTTATGACAATGTCCAATGAAAGCATATGTGACTATACAAATCCAACAGTGTCGAATATTGCTCCAGAAGTTTTACAACTATAAATTATACACATCTCTATGGATTTTGTTTCCATCCAAAAAAAATGAAAGTATTACATATATGAGGCGTCCATACATATATTTCTTACTATTTTTGGAACAAGCATGTTTTTCACCTTTTTTCATCCTAATCACCTCTTATTGATAGTTTAGGCAAAAAACATAAAGAAAGTTGACAACGTAAAATAAGTTGACAATAGACAAGATTATCTATTTTACCAAAGTCAGGAAAGTCAGCTAACACACTATAGCATTTGACAGTGACAAGCATACCTCCTGGCTTGAATCCAGTTCATACCCATTCTTTGCCGCCAAAGCTTTTGCTATCCCCACAGATTCCTACAGTTCAAAGTTTAATGTGATTGAAATGAGCAAGTGTAAATCAAATATATGAAAGCAAAGCATTAACAGCATATTTAACCCTCATAACTTCTCTTACCAATATGGCCACACCAGTAATAAGAAATGCTGTTGGAATTAAAGATTTTGCATACCCAAATTCTTTGGGAATAGAGAAGCCTGGAAGACCCTGGGGTATTTCTCCTACCTAAAACAACACAAAATTTGACAATTGGCTCTGTTTATGATTTATTTAAATTTGGAAGGAAATTTATGATTTATTTCTAAAGACAAACAAAATAAAATTAATGCAGACGGTCAAAGAAATATTTGGAAGTAAACAGGTTTCTTTCAATGATTATGTTGTTAATTAGATCCTACAAACTCTAGAAATTCCAAAATACAGGGTAGGCAAGCATCCTAGACTGACACCACATAATTACAGATTGACCAAGGAAACAAAAGTTAAAATATTAGATACACAAGTAGCAAGAGCTGCACCTTTGGATGGACACTTGGATTTATCTCAAATAGCTAGTTTGTGGAAAAGTATGCATCAGAAGTAAAATGCTCTTTATTTGCCAAGAAAGCATATAGGAGATTGATTAGTTGAGACAAAATAGTTGTTCAGCCTACCAAAAACTAGTACAATTAATTCTTAGAAGGTCAGTTAAGTTTATTTCTCTGCATTTACAAATGACAAGCTTCACGATAGTTTAGGAATATGACTGACATCTTTAGAAACACAGATAAGTGTTCCTTATACAGCCAGATTGCCAGTCTTATGTGAATATTTGAAAATTTTAACAAAGAAGAGATTTCTCTTTTCACAAAAATAAAATAGCATTCACGAATAAGACCTCTTATAGGATAGAAATGAGTTGCAATGAATTTTAGCAGTTATGTTATTCTCACCACAGAAATAGAAGATGGGTGAAATATTTTCACAACAGTTGTGCCCAAAAGGACTGCTGTGAGAGGTCCCGCCACTTGTAGGAACCTCAATTGCTTCCTTGATTTGCCCTTCACATGGAATTGGAACATCAAAATCATAATCACAAATCTACATAAAAAAAAACATTTAATAACCAAAAATATAAAAGAACAATTCATTTCATACCAGATGCTTCATGACCAGAAGTACAGAAAGAATGATAGATCCCATAACAAAAGGGGGCCATGAGAACTACAAAAGGAAAATACTCCCTGTGGTTAAAAAAGGAATTAATGAGCGATGGCCCCAAATCAGACAGAATAGGAAGGAAAATCAAATGGAGGGTAATTCACAATTCACAAGAAGACTAGGACAGGGTAAATGAAAAAAGTTAAATTCCATAAACTTAAATATATTTGTAATCAGTTGTCCACACATAAATTTGTAAATATCGAACACCTTGCAATGGTCTCACATGGCATCAAAGTTTAGGAGTTGCAACAGAAGTAAAACACCAGAGAAAAGCATATAAATACCAGCATGATTACGCTAGGGAAAAAAAATCACCATCATCCACATAACAAGATTTAATCACAAGATCAATATCGTTTCATTTCCACTTTCCCAATTATATCATGATTCTCAGTACTGCTGCTCCAGCTTGTGCTTTCCTCCAATAGCCAAAATTTTGCAAGCATTCCAGTAAGGATAGAAGAAATTTTAGATTTATGGAAGTTCTATTTCATCATCAATATGTTCTTCACAAACCCAAATATATGCAAGGATTCTGTTAACAAATAAGCAAGGATTAACTAATGTAACAAGTTTCTTTCACCACATATTTGTTTATTTAAAGTTCTAATTTTGAAAATATTATGACAGTGTCACCTTATTCAACAATAGTCACAGAGCTGTTCAAAACTCCACGTAAAACCACTGAGCACATGTGAAAGAGATGGTATAACGAGCAGTCTACCAATTTAAACATGATGAAACTAGTAAGCTAAAATCCCAAAAAGCAAGATTACACTCAAAAGAACACAAAAAAGTAATCTACCAACCATAATTCCTAGCCTGCCAGAAAAAGTACTACTGATTGGGACCACATGAGAGGCTAATTCAAATAAAAATGAATTTACGAGAAAATGCAGCTGTGTGAATATGTTCACTCAATAAAGCATCCATCCCTTGACAATTCATACCTTATGTACTCCGGATATTATGCTCTTAATCAACGGCACAATTTTGCTGCTTCGTACAACATCATATCCCAATAAATACTTTGCTTGAGATAACGCAATAACAATAGCTGATGCAGTTGTGAAGCCAGAAATCACAGAATGGCTGATGAAGCGTATAAGCCATCCAAGCCTGCAAAAGAAAAGCACATATGCATGGATAGCCTATTTGAGAGGATATATATCAATCAAACCAAAGAATAACTTGACAATCTAGGTATGCACATAACAAAACAAAGTCCAGATATTTCATCCTAAAGAGGCAATAAAACTACCTTTCCAACAACAGTCTGAATTTTCAGCCAAGGGTTTGTCTGCAGGAATAAATTTTGTGACTTTTTGTGTCAATCACCAAAATAAGAAAGTTGAGAAGCAGTACCTTAAAAGCCCCATGATGCACTCCAGAACGCCAACCATAAATGCCAATAATATTGCAAGTTCTGTGTATAACTCTTCAGTTGAATCAACAATTCCACCTAGAACATTAGAGACTAGCAGAGAAACCAATGCCGCAGGACCAGTCGCCAGTTGTCGCGAGGACCCAAATATAGAATACACAAAAACTGGCACAAAACCACAATCTGCCTTGCAAAACAAGTATAATACATGTTGTGTGAAATTAACAAGTGATGAAGAGGTGAAGAATGGAAAACCAATGCCTCAAACTAATTCTGTAAAAGAAGATAATGCAATGATGCCATTGTGAGTAGATCATATGCATCAGTGTGGTGCTGATGGTACCACTTAAAATTAAGAATGATGAAAGACACAGATACAGTCGGATTTTTCAAGTAAAGATTTCCATTCTTGACTTTTTTTTAGCATTGTTTTATATTAAAACACGGCCAGTATACAAGTAAAATCCACACTCAACATACAGAAAAAAGATTCTGAATTCATGCTAAATTTTCAGGACAACGTAATTTGTAAAGTTTTGATTTCAAACAAATTTATGATAAACTTACAAAGTCCATAAATTGGTTGAAGCCCAGCTAACTTTGCATAAGACATAGCCTGTTCAATTACCAAAAACAGTCAACAATCCAATCTTCTCATCTCATCTCACCTACACTTCTATAGCCATCCCATTAAATAATTGACACAGAATAATAGTGATACGAATAACAGGATGACACTAGACAGTATAAGCCACTGCCAAAGCAACCCTGTGAATTAGGTTGTAGGTCAAGATTTCAAATTCGAATCACCAACATCCCATTTCCAAGCAACCCAAGACGACCTAACTTAAAAATAATCAATTTCAGCCACACAGAGACTCTGATAGCAGCATAGTTGTCAAAATCGCGAGTTGACTCGTACGATTTTACGAGTCAAAATCACGTGAACGATTTTAATCGTATATAAAATCGGATTTGTGGTAAAATCGGGTGAAATCGAGTTTTGACTCGTTAAAATCGGTAAAATCG
>CATIWR010012892.1:0-34706 GCA_949677035.1 Omphalea diandra
ATTGGGGAGTGGATGTAGGGATTGTTTTGCCCGAACCACTATAAAATCTTTATCTCCTTGCAATTCTTTCTTCTTCCCTTAATCTTTAGTTTAAATTTTTAAACACCAATTCAACCCCCTTCTTGGTGCCTAGGGACAACAGTATCAAACAATTACCTGACTCTGTTGTCATATTCAATTTTGGACCACTATACTTGTGAAAATGCTTTTTGCTTTTTTACACGTTAACAAATCACTCTCTAACATTATTGTAAAGACCCATAAAAGCCTCTTATCTTCACAATAATGAAAGCTCCGTTACCAAATTTTCTATCCTATACTTCTTTTTTTTTTTTTTTTTTTTAATCACCTTTCTCTAATTAGTTGAAAACTAATAAAAATAGAAATAGATTGAAATGAGCTGAGACAACAAAAGTTGAGGACTAAAACTGAATCACAATAAAATAGAAATAGATTGAAATGAGCCGAGACAACGAAAGTTCAGGAGTGAAACTGAATCACATGGTAACATGAGAAGAGAGAATGAATAGAAGAGAATTAGAAGACTTGAGTCAAATGATAGAAGAGAATTAGAAGACTAGAGAAAAATGATAGAAGAGAATTAGAAGACTAGAGTAAAATGAGAAAGAATGAGTTTGCAAATATAACTTTGTTCTTTAAAATATTATACACGTAATGTTTAAATGTCACCTCAAATAATTTTATCACTCAGAATAACTACAATGATAGAAATTATACATTTTAATGACTTTTTCATTATAATTTTCTATTTATTTAAATACCTTAATGTTAAATATCAAATTGTTGAAGGACTATTAGGGAATTCAAATTAATTATATATATTGATCGATTAATATTTGATTAAAAATAGAGTCCGCAATTCTTCGGTCAGATAGCCTTTGATTTCACTTTCCCTCAACGACTCTGGTTGAACCCATAGCAAGAGCGCTGAGTGAAATCTGTTCAAGATAAACTTGAGCAACTGCAACTTTGATATTTATGTAGCAATTAACAATTCCATCCAGTCCTCTTTCAATGATCTAAAGATTTCTTGATTTATGGAAGTAAAGGCCGATGCTGGAAAGTCGGATAAATGAAAAGCAGGGCCTTTCATGAACTAGGCAGATTAAATATAAAAACACGTCACCAAGAATAAAACAAGCCTTCCTCCCAAACATGGGGAAAATGGTTCCCAACCTGAGTTTATAAATATCCTAATTTATGACCAAATAGACAGCACATTTGCAACCTACACATTCGAATAGATTTCCTAGAGCGAGGAACCATGACTAAGAACAAACCTGACCTACTAGACAATTAGTCGTTGCCATAATACACGAACTGGCTCTGCAGCCACCATCAAGGTCGTGCTCTCTTATTGCTGCAAGATGGACATTTGTAGTGCTTAATGTGCTCAGCCCGAGCTGGAGTGATCTTAACACACTTCCCATGGAACCACTTCTCACACATGTCACAGCAAATCCAGAACTCATCAGATGCATAATTTTCTCCACAAGCACCACATAATGTTTCCCCATGCTCCTCATCCTCCTCTTCTTCCAAGCCCTCATCATCCTCAGCCTTCGGTTGCATTACCTTTGAATACTTGCCCTGAGATTCAGATCCTCTCTGCACATTCCAAACAAGAAAAGTTTAGGCGTTCAATTTATATTTCTGTAGGAGTGAACCGATAACAGTAACAAATTACTTCATTTTCACACCCAGCGTTAGCATTAGGATAAGCAAACAGTTGGTTCGATTTTTTACTAAAATCAAATAAACCAAATTTTATATATTAAAAACTGAACCGAACTGAAACTTTTGAAAAAATCGAATTAACCAAACCAATTAAACCGAAATTTATGTGCATATAAACCGAACAAACCTATAAAAGTTTGGTTCAATTCAGTTCGATTTAATTAAATACATGTATTTTAAATCTAGTTCGATTCAAATTGGTTTGATTTATTAATAACATCAGTTTATTCAGTTTTTTATCCAAAGAACCAATCTGAAAACCGAATTTTTTTAAAAAAAATTAAAACTAAACCGAGCCGATTTTATTAAAGGACCAAACCGAACCAACTCAATTTAATCGATTTTTTAAGTCCACTCCTGTCTGGTTTTGGGTCATCCCTAATTAGCATCATCTTACAATTCACACTAATAATATTAATTGAACCATTTCAAAGTCACATCTAATATCCAGAGATCACAGCTCAAATTAGATCTTAAATGTTTAAAAGATGGACATATAATTTCACATTGGTACACATTATGGGGCAAAGCATTCCCTATTCAGGATAAAACATAGCATTCATCTAGGTCATTCAACCAAGCCAAGCCAAACCAAACCAAAACCTATCCACTGGACAAGTAATCCCAATTTATGACATTTGACAGAAAACCTAAAGAAGTTGCACTTCCTGAATACCTTAGAGTTCAATTTAGATCTATTGCTGCTATGATTTGAAACCGAGGATTTCTCTTTTATTTGTTTCTTCACTGTGCCTGTCACAACCTCAAATATTGTTGGAAGATCATTTATCATGCTGAAAAGGCGTTTCCTGCATCACATGTACCAACATTAGATAATTCTCATTTCTTTTCGTTTTTTTTTTTTTTAAAGGAACGAGTATAACTTAAATCCAAAAGATCATTCACAAAAAGAAGCCACTGATGCATCATAGACAAAAAAAATAATGGGTAATCAATAAGAAACTTCAAAGCAGACAAATAGAATCAAGAATCAACTCTCTTCCTAGCGTTGATAGTAACAGTTAAATCAGTTGCCCAGTGAGAAATTGAATAAAATAAGTTGCTCATCCCATAAACTTTACCATAAACCTTAATTCTGCATCAGGAAAAATAAAATTTAATCAATTAAAACAAACATGTGAACATGAACAACATGCAACACAAAAAAGCAGCAAAGAAATGATGCCATATTTTCACACAGCAAAAAGAATAAACATGGGTTTTCCATTGGCAAAACACATCAAACCATCAAAGTAAAACATGGAATTGCATAAAATACTCGCCAGTAAGTGTGTGGGGGGAAAAAAAAAAGAATGGCATCAAACACTGACCAGTAAGTGTGACTAAAGCAAACAACTCGAGCAAGATCTCCATCCAGTTTTCTGGGTCCAAAATTTACATTTACTGCTCAATATATGCCACTTGAAGATTCTGAAGTCTTCTAATAGTTAAACCATTACTGGTTAATTCTCTTTTAACCATTTCAAAAATTGAATTTAGATTTCACAACAAGAAGATATTAAATTGTAACAAAAAATGAGAGTAATCAGATTTTTATGAAATTTAAGGGGTTATCAACATATAGCAGTATAAAAGCAAATCATTAAGAATATTTTAGTTTTGATGGGCAACTGGGTAACAAGTTTGCCGTCCTTGGGTCCAGCCAATCGTACACTTCATATAACTGATGCAAACATTTGAACCAAACCTACTCACATAAAAAGTCTCACAAAACTGTACCAAAATTGTGCATGTGGAAAGGAAAATACCTATCAGCTTTGTCAAATCCAAACCTAGCCCCAAAATAAAAGGCCACAGCAAGTAACCATGCATCACTGTGAACAGCAACCAAAGATAACCAGTCCTTTTCTTGCATTCCATCTCTAGCAAAATTAATACCTAAAGCAGGCTCCGGAAGCTCTGGAGGGACCTCTTCAGCGGGCAGATTGACCTCCCACTGTTCACTGGGAAATCCATACAAACAAAGATTTTCCTTCTCTGCAATAGAAGCGTTCACATAAAGGCCACACAAAAAATACAAGGAATTCAGCATTTAGACTTGATTCTTTATAGCAAACGAGATTGAGAGCCTATATTTATAAGGAGAAGATGAACAAGCATAGAAAGCAATGCATGTGTGCATAGGAGGCACACTAGTAAACCATAGTTAGGAGGCCATTAAAACCTTGTTCACATGAAGGCTGGTTCCAATTTTTTAATGGCTTCCTGAGAACTTTAAAACGCATAAAAGAGAAACCACAAGAAGTGGTTCCCTGTGTTTTATTTTCTATTTTCTTTTATATATCCAAACAGTACTCGCATCCCACTAATTATCCTTTCCCTCTGGATTTCTAATCTCCTCTCATAGCACATAGACTCGCACAATTAAGTTTCTTTTGACATGTTTTTCATTAAAAATTGACTATATCAGAATCTTTTAATTTCTCTTTCTATTATTCTTTTCACTTTCTCATCTACACCATCAATCTTGCTAACAATTCACCCTTTTTCAATGAGTTTATAATATTTTCCCATGTAATCCTTTGAATGACTTCCTCTCATCAAGATGCACGAATGATTTAACAATTATTTTTGGTTTTAGCTTCCCATTCAAAAACCACAGTGATTACGATGGTTAGCTGGCTTGCTCCTCAAGGATGAGGACTAGCCAACTAGGTCACAAATTCTGTTGATTTGATTTTGACACTTGATGGTTGTTCTGCTATAGTGGATTTTCCATTTTGACTTTCTGGGTTTGACTTTGATGGGGAAAGAGAACATTCAGCTCTTAAGATATTGCTTTTATGATGCTTGTGAGAATGACTGAGAATGAGTTCCTCTTATGAAAAATATTTCAAAACTCCATTAAAGTGAAAAATATTTTACGGAAAACATATACCAGAAAACATTAACTTTGTGGTTTTTCAAGAATCAAAAAACCAAAATTGGGAAACGGTGCCACAACAGGTGGTAAGGAAGGTTGCAAAACGGCAGAATAAAGAAAGAAGCCACCCAGGGAAATCAAAACAATCATTTGACCATCAAAGCAATCAAGCCAAGTACATGTCAAAGAACAAGAAATACAGAAGGTTAAACCACAGAAATGTAAGGCAACATTTATCAGATCAAAGAACCAGTTAAAGGAACAATAATTACTATCCAAAGGCCTGGAAAGCTTCTAACATTAAATATTCACTGTTATCCGTATCAAAGCTTTTGGTATCTTCAACAATATAATAAAATTTGAAGCTAAAAATTCCAAAGCCCCAAGTTTTTCCTAAGAAATAATAATGCAAGCAGTTTCTGGCAGCCAAAATCATCTTACCAACCTTCTAAGTAAATGTTAACATTTATAGCTACAATTTAAACAAGCTATGCTAACTTCTTGACCATTTTAACATGGCACTAGAATCCTCACCATGTATAAGATTTACATCATAATTTAAACAAGCTATGTTAACTTCTTCACCATTTTAACATGGCACTAGAATCCTCACCATGTATAAGATTTACATCATAATTTAAACAAGGTATGCTAACTTCTTCACCATTTTAACATGGCACTAGAATCCTCACCATGTATAAGATTTACATCATGCAATTATACTTGAATGAATAACTACTGAGACTAATATTAAAAAAAATGCAAAGGTTTGCATTACAATGCTCACTCTTATAGTTGCGATAATCTACTAAATTGAAGTCATGTCCATCTGAGGATATTTCACAGGTAACATGGAACACTTATATCAGCGCACACACTCTCTTCCTACACATTTAACTTAAGCTACTGCAGATAGTTACTGCTGATAGATTGACCACCAGCAGGGGCCCTTCGTTGCTAGTTGGCAAAGCATGCTATAATACTATTTCATTTAGCAACATGTATAAAGTAATATTCCAATTTGCTTATGAATTCTAACCAAAATTTAAACAGCCTATCCCTCAGAACTGGTAATTTTAATGCAAACCATGCTAACTAATTACTCATTTTTCTTAAAAAAAAAATCACTGCAGTAGATGTGCACAAATGAAAAATGCATTCTAATTATAAATTGTTACATACAGCCAATATGAGCTTCTCCTCTTCCAAACCTATAATTCACATGACATGTCTTCACATATAATTTAAGTACAACATGGAATGCCAAGACGTACTCCATTCATAACCATTTTGACACATATGTTTAAGCATATTTTTTTCATATTTAAAGATGATAACCATTTCAATTAATTAAACCTCTATAATGTCTTATTGCACTCAAATTGTACTTTCTGAGAAAGGAAAAAGAATTATTCCATGGCCTAAACTAAATAGGGGTATGACCTTTGATCATTTGATGACCAAATCATTCTTCATTCTCATTTGCATGATTCGTGTTTTCTAGCAAACATTTGTGCCCGAAAATGATGAAATAATAGTAATGAGGATGGAGCATCAAGGCATGCCTACATGAGAGATAAAAAAAAATCAGAACAATAACTACAAACTTGTAAGACCAATCATTTACTAGAAACCACTATGCATTGCAAGTCTCATCTGCAATTTGCCCATATTCATTCTTCAGCATCAATTTTATATGCTGTTAGCAGCTCAAAAACATTTTCTTTTGGGTCTTAATATCTACTTCAAGCCAGTTGATAATTTTACAAACCCAAGTTCTAAAGTTCAAATTGTACGCAGGGACACAATTATTAAATTTTCAAAATTCAAAACTTCTTGAACACACAAATGAACGACGGAATGACACAGATAAATTTGCATACAAATTGACTTCAATTCACTTAAATGCGAACAGGCATGTTGAGAACAAAAGACAAAGCAACTAAAGTTTAAATAAGACACATACATACACACACATATTAATCCGAGAAATGAAACAACAGTTCATTACGTACTTTTCTCAGCGACCAATCATACATAAAATACAATCAAGAGAATTTACCACCCATTACAAAAGGAAAAAAGGAATTAAAATCCTAACCAGGATCGCACTGCTGGAAGAACTCTTCAACATCTACAACCAAACCAAGCAAAACAAAAATCCAATATCAATAATTCAAAGAAAACGTCAGAACTAAAAATGAAAAAAAAAAGTATTTAAAAAGGAAAAAAAAAATATATATATATATATTACCAGTAGTAAGAGCTTTAATCATGCCAGCTCGACGGCCCTTGAAATCCCTAAACACTTCCTCGACCGTACGCGGATTATACGACGCGCCGCCGTCCATAGCCACAACCACTTCCCCGGTCAATGAAAGCCAAAGTCGGAAGTGTTTTGTTTCCTTTTATTCTCCTTCTTCTTCTTCTTCTTCTTCTTCTATAGAGAGAGAAAGTGTAGAGCTAGAGAGAGAGAGAGATAGATGTGGAGATCGAGAAGCAGAGTAGAGAGAGAGAGAGTAAAAGGAGGGAAAGAAGAGAAAAATATTTGACCTGTGAACAGAGAGAGGGAGGAATAGGTGAGGTGGTGCGGATTTGAATCGGGAATGAAACGGATCGATTAACCGGATTTTATAAAACTGGGACGAGTCCGGGTACCGGATTTTATATCATTCTCCTCCGGCCCATCATCATCTGCCAACCTTGAGCCTGTTATAGAGTTACATTATTGCACTCGGCTACTAGTTTGCAAACCCTAAAGTGCCACGAGGTAAAATGCTTCATTTTCCTTATCTTTTAATTATTTGATCAGAACCAACGGAGTATGCCACGTGGATTTTTGGGCCAGGTCTGTCTCGGTCCTACTTGGGTGGGACCAATTTCTCTTACCATCTATATCTAGGCACTCGAGATTGTGGCCCACTAGATTCTTAGTTGGTCTGAGATGGTACGGGGCTCCACTGGTAGGGAGGATATTCTCCAATCTCAGCTTGGTGGACCGCCACGACATGATGGAATGGAACATAGCAATAGGAAATTTAGAAGCCAGTAGAAAAAGATTGGATCACAGAACTCAACCAGAACAGAATCATTTGGAATGATTGTGGAATCCTTGATTTGCATAAGCATGAATTTCCCATGGAACATCAGCACAACCGTTTCTTCTGCCGTAGCAGATAAGACAGGAGTAGTAGCCTTCGTCGTGTAATCTGCATTCTCATCGCCGATAAGACATTAAAGCGTACTGGTACACACAAGGCTCCTCTCATTTTGCATTATAGCACCCATATGAAGGGTTTCTTTCACCGTATTCCCGAACATAAAATGCCAGCACTGCTGGAGAACGAAATGACACGTTATGAGCCGCTTGCCCAAACCCCCTCAAACCTGATGTCTATGGATTTTGCTAGCGCTGATACCGAAAAAGGTGGATGTCCAGAAATCAAACCCAGCCTCTCGAAATCATACAATTGATAAGTTACACAAACCTATCATTGAAACTAGACCTAAGCTCAACCCTTTTTCAACCAGTACGGAGGGTACGAATCTTGATTTTAACTTCGGGTGTTGAGAACGAATTACTGTTTTTATTGGCGTCTCAGAAGGAGAAGGTGGTGGTAGTTAATTCCATGGAGGGAGACAACATAGGGGTGGTACTGATTTAATGGGGGAGGAAGTGGCGGAGAAGATGAATGGTGGATACATTATTTGAATACAAATTAATTTTTTTTTCTTATGTGTCGTATATTTGAGTAAATGGGGCTCTTACACACATAAAAATGATCAATTTTGAATAAATGATGAATGTTATTTTATAAATTTTGGGTAATATCCTGAAAAATCGAAAAGGTTTGAATCGAACATGTCTTTTTTTTTTTTTTTGACCAATAGCTTACTTCTCCATTCTGATTCTCGACGTCTGGTTAGGGATAAGCCAAAACTCCAGAAGTAACTCAACTTCAAGTTATAACCTCTTGTCGGTGTTTATAAGAGGCAATAAGAAGACCAATGCTTTATTTTACCAAGTAGGTCTCCATCTTTTGCCAAATGTGTAACTATTTGCTCATCTAGGACCCTCCAATAACTGTTCACATCAACTACAGAGCATCTCTCACACATCAAGATCCTCAAGCTCAATAAGAATCCTAAACACAGCATTAAAACTTGAAACACTAGGATCAACGCCTTTAGCCCGCCTTTCCTTCAAAAGGGCAATTGCCTTATTCGGTTTCCTCATCGTGCAACACTCGTTAATAACAACTCCATAAGCTTTTGCATCAGGTTTCATTCCCTTCCCAACAATCTCTCAAAAATTGTCAACAGCTTCATCCGAATTCCCCACGTTACAAAGGCCCTTTAATATACTCACATGAGTTGCAAGATTTTCTTTCAATCCATTCAATCTCATCGTTGTCATCAACTTCTAAGCTTCATCAACATTTCCCCTCAAACACAACCCATATATCACCGCATTGTAGGTCAACAAATTAGGCTTGCAACACCTAATCTCCATCTCATCCATCCACTTCATAGCGGCCTCAAACTCACCTTTCTTGGGATACTCATCAATCAAAGTAGTATAACAAACCGTATCTGGCAAACAATCTCGACTTCCCAGCAACCTACAAAACATACCAACAGTATTCCCCATATCCCATTTCTTACAATACCCATTAATCATAGTATTATAACAAACCAAATTAGGCTCCGACGTCATTCCATCAAATACCTTCCTAGCATTCTCAACCATACCCAATTTACAATTACCTTCAATCATTATCGCATAAGAGGAAGCATCAGGCTGCACCACAACACTATTTCTAATCTCATCAAAAAACCTTCGGGGCTAAACTCATCCGATTAGCATTCACCAAAACATTCAAAATAGCATTATAAGAAAACAAGCACTTCCCTTTTGCAGCCGCTTTCGCTTTGTGAAGCCAAAAGATTGCACCTTCAACATCCCCACCACGACCACAAGCCGTAATAAACTTACTAGCCATTGAATCAGAGAATCTGTTGGAATTATGAAGGAGAGATGAAGCAGCAATAAAGAGGGAATGGGATAGTAGAAGATCAGTGATCGCCACATAACAGTGGTGAGTATGGCTATAGTGGCCAGGGTTAGGATATGGGTTTGATGCCCAGTTGAAGAAGAAGAGAGCGGGGCAGGGGTTGGCTTGTTTTTCGATGACTTGAATGACTAGTTGTGGGTTTAGGTATGGTGAGAATTGGTTTAAAGGAGATGACGGGTTGATGTTTGAAGGTTTGGGACTTTGTGGGTTTAGAGATCGGAGACAAGAGGTTATGGCGGTGACTAGTGAGGTGAGATGAGAGGGCTGAGGAAAGGCTCTGGTGATCGTTGGCATTGCCATTGTCGGCAACAGTTGATCAAAAGTTAAAGACTAAATTCTTTGTCGTTTGGGAAGGTGTCTTTTCCTCCGGTCTACACGTGGTCGGCGGACGACAATACCAACTGTTGACGTTGTAAAATAGATGACTGGTGCGTGGAAAACGGGAAAAAAAAAAATGCAGAGCGTTGGTGTTCTTCAGTAGGAAGAACATCTCCGATAGTAATTTTTATATTAAATAATATTTTTTACACAACAAAAAACTATTCTAAAGAATTTTTAAATATAAAAAATAAAAAAATTTATATCTCTAATAAATTTTTGATAAATAGCTATCCTATAATGAAAAAGGAAAATTTTTTTAATAAATAAAGTAAAAATAATAGATATCAATTAATATTTTATATAAAAAATTGAAATATTTTAATAGTAATTAAAGTAGAGTGTAAAATTATTCTTTAAATATAAAGAGTCAAATCAATTTTTTATTTTAAAATAAAAAATAGAGAGTGTATTAAATTTTTTATATTAACTCTTTAAAATAAATAATTTTGTTTAAATTAACAGTGTTTTAGAGATAGTACAAAGAAAAATCAGAATAACATTGGTTCAACATAATATAAAAAAAAAAAAAATTGGCATGATCTTAAAAGTGGGCTGCACATGATGAGTTACAATCCGATTCGGTTAAAACGATTCAATTCAGTCTCGTCTAATCTGACAGGTTTAAAGATATGGTAGATTGGATTAAATTAATTATTTCTAAGATTTATAAATTGAGTTGAATTGAATCATAAAATTGATTTCAACTTGTGAATATATATATATATATATATTACTAGTGAATATAGTCTTATAATGATTTTTAAAATTCATGTAATTTTTATTGTCGGTTTTATAATGTTGCTATTAGAGCTTATTATAATTTCTGAAATTTATTGTATAATTAATTTTATTTTATTTTATTTTAAAGATGTTGTATTTTATTAAAAATTCTTTGTATTATTTATGATTTATTTAAATAGATAACTCTTATTTGTTTATGTTTCATCAATATTTTGTGAATTTTTTTTTAATAATTCAGGGTAATATGTCATAACTTGTTCAATCCATACCCAATCCCATTTAATCCAACCCATTTTTAACTCATGACTCATATATTTAATAGATTAGATGGAATAAAAAAATCATTGACCCATCAATCTCCTATTGATACCTTAAATTGATGAATCCGATTCAACTCCACGCATGCGCAGCTTCCTTAAAGCATTCCTTAAAAGGGAGGGGGAGGTTGGAGTCTTAATTTTTCTTGTGTTACAGCCTATTTTGTTTAGCCACAATGTTCCGCGGTTAGCATTTAGCAAAATCAACAATCAAGTGTTTAGTAATTTATTATTAAATAATAAAAAATAATTATTTTAATATTTTAATTAATTTTATATTAAATACTAATTTTTACAATAATAAATTTAAAATTAGTACTAAAGAAAAAAAATTTAAACATCAACTTTTATATCCAAACGCTAAAAAAATCGATTTTAGTATTCAATTATATTTTATAAACGTTAAATACTAATTTTTAAATTGAAATACTATTTGTCAATATTAAATACTTTTTTAAAATATTTAAATATTTAATTGCTACATGTCAATAAAAAATGTCAAACTAAATGGGTACTGTCTATGTTTTATAGTCCAATTCAGAATTTTATCTCGGCATAGGGCGATGCGAATGAGATATTTTTATATGTATGGAAGTGCCATGTGCGCAAGATTTCCTCTTGGAACATGACATAATTTGCCCCCCTCCCATTACTAAAAAAAATCATAGGCAAATCGGACAATTCCCGAATTCTCTCTCAGTTTTAAGGTGATAATACTGCTGCACCAATCTAAGTTCAACTCGTACATTGGCATTTGCTACAACAATTTAAAGCAATTGTGCATTACTTCGTTCTTTATTGTGCGAAATAACATTTTAAATACAAATCAGTCAATATCCCTTTGGCGGCTGGAGGGAAGCTACACCAATTGCTGCTTTATTGTTGCTAGGAAGAGTTTGGTTAGGCCAGGCCATGAAATGGACTCGGATTGTATCCATTTGGTCAATGGCTGAAGCAAGGGTGTCCTGAATTTCATTGTGATCACAACAATGTATCAGTCCTGCAGAGCAGACACTTGAAGGCATTAGGCTCTTGCCTTCTAATCTAGAGATTACTAGCAAGTGACCTGTTTTATTTGCCTCGTCATACAGCTGCTGAAGCCCTGCGCGATCCGCTGCGGAATCTTTTGTCACCGAGTACACGAAGATAAAACCCTGTTGATTGATCAGAATTAACAAGTAATAATTTTGTTATTATGGATTCCGAAATGTAATAATATGTATACCTCATCAGTTCGTTTAATGTCCATTCCGATTCTCTCCTCTCCTAGTTCTAATTTCATTTCAAGTAGAACTTCAGCAACTCCAGGTAGAAACCATAATCTTATCCCTTGCATTATTTGGACGGTTGCATTATGGTTATGCTGCGGACCCCAAATCGACTCTTTTCCTGTGCATTGAGTTTTCTCCTTCCAAAGGAGAAAACATAAGATAAAAAATTAAGAACACAAGTTTTACTTCTCTTTAAGGCAGACAGATAGAATGATACGATAACAAGTTTACAGTTCGTTCTGTTTGAATATTGACAAAGACAAGAGGAACCCCTGAAGAAACGGCTGCTGAAAACCAGGCCATGCACCTTGCTGTAGTGGCTTCAATGTAGTATTCACCTTGCATAGGCAAGACAAGGATAGAACTAATAACATTTGATTGTTTGCCTGGCAGGTAAGTATCCATTTTCATCCTCCAGTCATACATCACTCCTTTCTTGCTGAATGCCCTGAACTGCACATTCACCATCCTCCTACTCATTTCTGCGTAGCCAAATCTTGATTATGTATTTTCTGAATTTTGTGTCCATGTAAGGAATGAGATAACTAATTACGTACCTTGAAGTTCTGCGCATTGTTCTAAGGTCAAGTCCCCTAAAACTGCAACATGTCTGTCATCGGTAGTTGCTTTAATGGAGAACCTTCGCTGCAGCAAAGACCTCTTCTCTAGCACAATATTGACACGGAGTTTAATGGTGCTATCACCTCTTCGAACGTTCAGCCATATTGGATCAACATGTTGGCTAAGCTTTCCAAGCTGTGAACTCAGATCTGACCTGGCCTTAACCGGCAGAAATAACTCATCAGTATCATCCTCCGCAAACCCTTCAATGATGTCTCCGGGCAATGGCATGCTCTCATCCCATTCTTCAGGTGATTCTTGCTTCACTCGTCTAACGCAAACCAAAGTAGTGCCCATTTCATTCTTATTGAAAATGCACCTATTCGTTTCCATGAAATTAATACACTAGTTTTTTACACACAAATTTTATGGATGGTAGAATTCTGCAATCTTCCGTGCGTAAGGTTACAAAGTACAAACATTTCTAGATAGAACAATTTAGTCTTCTAGCTAGGTGCAGAACATAGTTCGGAATTTCCGACGCCATGATTTCTTGTTGTACGATATCTAATGCGGCAATGACAAGAAAAGCTGACCCTGTGTCCTTGTTACTAATTTTGTCATACCTAATCACTAACTCATCAAATATAGAAGCAACCAAAATGTGCGAGATGTACAATGCCATAACTATCAGAACAAAAATGTGGGCAAAAGCTTTCAATAGAATTTATTACATCAACAAGATTACAGTACACCCCACAATATCTCCTCAACCCCAGGGAAACATAAGCATTATAATTTTCTCATCCTCTCACCAGAACAAAATTGAAAGGCCTAATCAGGAATACAACTACCCAACTAATGTCAAGTTAGCAGTCCTATAATTACATTCAAAGGAAAATCAAATGGTGGCTCCAGCACAAATATTAGATATTTCATCTTGAAGCTTCTTGATCTCAGCTTGTGCACTAGCCCTTTCCTCCGCATC
Organism: Omphalea diandra; assembly: GCA_949677035.1. Classification (NCBI taxonomy): domain Eukaryota; kingdom Viridiplantae; phylum Streptophyta; class Magnoliopsida; order Malpighiales; family Euphorbiaceae; genus Omphalea; species Omphalea diandra. The sequence goes on from CATIWR010012892.1 coordinate 13,977, forward strand.
ATTAGAAAGTGAACTTGCTGTAAGATTTGATATCTGCCTCTGGATGCTTTTAATCTATATATCATTAAAAAAAAAAAAGAACAAAATTAACATAACACATAGAAAACAATGGAAGCGAATCAGAAGTGAAAGAAGAGAGAAAAAGAGAGACAGACCTTTCGATGAGGCCAGCGAATCATACCATCCCTCCGGCATATCTTCTTCACTACAGTTGGACATAAGTTCATTCTCCTTGCGGCCTCTTCAATTGGGAGGTGGAAATAAGCTACAAAGTCTTTCAGTGTCAACCTCCCAGTCCTTTCCCTCTGCACTACTCAATCCATTCAAAAATTTTACGCAAGAATTAGAACAAACATAACACAAATGGCTATGAATTTCAAAAGCTTTACGCAAGAATTAGAACAAACATAACACAAATGGCTATGAATTTCAAAAGCAAGTGGCCATTTAATGTGAGTGAAGATAGTAACCACAACCTGCTGCGCTAGATTAATTTTCGACGCTCTCTCTGCCTCATTTTGTCCCTCCGCCGTCTGATCTGCCTGACGTGCTCCTACCAAAAACAACAAGTCCAAAGATTATAATATTTTAAAATAGAATAAGATAAATGCCAACCAAATCAAAGACTTGTAGGCTAGTGATACTGCCAATGTCAAACGATATTATGGCGATAAGCTATATTCTTTCTCATATAAGTATGACACGTGAAAAAAATTTTCATCCTATTCCAAGGGATAAGGGAATATCCTAGTGAAAAATCTGGCAATTAAGGTATAGACTGACCTGAATCTGTTGGAGATGGGACTGAAAGGTCATCGTTGTTCAGGTTTTCGTCCCATTCGATTCCAACACACAGGGCTTCATAGAAGATATAAAGCGGATCGTGCACCATAATATATCCAGCCTTTTTTTGATCATCACAATACTGTAGCAGAAACTCCTTCACACTGAATATGCTTTTCTTGCAAAAACTGATGCACAATTAGAAAGAAAAAAAGTGAGCATATGTACATATATAGAACAATCAGATTAGAAATGGACAAGCATAGCTGTGATTAATTAGAACTCACTCGACCATATGATACTGTGGTTGTGAAGAAACCGGATTGATATGACTCCTACTCTCGAAAATGGCATGACAAATCATACCCAATCTCCCATGAATTTCAAGTTTTGTACTAGAGTTGCCTGTCAATGCCACCACAGTGAACATTAAGAATAGATGTATAACCCACTAAACAAAAAAATGAGGAATACTAATGAAATTTCGGTGCAATGGTACCGAAGTTGTGTCCAAAGTTTTGAGATTGGAAGTTTGATCCCGATCAGAACCAAATAAACTAACAAATAATAAAAAATAAAAAAAAAGCGCAAAATGTGAAAACAGAAGGGGAACAACACACCATTAGTATGTATTATTTCTCTAAGAACATGACAGCAAGTACAACGAAACGGAGACGCAGGGGGCGGCCAAACTGAAATAGGCATCCCATCATCTTCCAAACACCTTGGCCTCATATTCTCTGCTTCTCCTGCGCTCAGACTTTGCGAGGACTGACCCTCTCCTTGAGACTGCCTCCAGTTGCTGTTAGACTCATTGTAAATATCCCACATCATTGGATCATTAAAAAGGTGATTAGGATCGGGGATATCATTACCCGATAGATGAAGCGAAGAGGTGGGTTCTTCGTGAATAGAAGACAAGTTTGCAAGAGTAGGATTAGGATCAGTCATAAAATGGAGGTAATCGTAGTTAGTGGGAGAATCGTAGGGGTCGTGATAAGGAACAATATCAATGGACCGAGGATCCGCCATGGTTAATAAGATCAGCAATGGAATTCAGCATCTAGTGTTTTAGAATATGGTGGAGAATGAGGGAAGAAAGGTTCTCAAGCACCAGAGGAAAAATTTTTAGGATATGGTATGCCTCTGGTGCTCGAGGAGTTGAGAAAATGAGAGGAATTGGTATGAAGGGGAGTTTGTATGGAAAAAGAAAGGGGCGCGAGAGCGGCAGTTAATGACCGTTGTGATTAGGCGGTTGGGTTGTTTGAAAGTGTAGCATTGAAGGATTGGTTTATCAAATATTCTTATGCATGGAGTATAGATCATTTAGAGGAAAGAACTTACACATCCACAGATTAGATTTATGTACAGTTTAGTGGAGTTCACTAATAGAGAAACTCGGTTTAAGCCAATTAGTCTATTTTGATTGATTTTTTTTTTTATCACACTTTTAAATGAGCCAAAACTTTAAAATATTGGTTTTTTTTTTCTTTTGAACTGATTCAAATATTGAATTTAAGTCTTCTGTTATGCTTATAGTATGAATTAAAATAAATATGGTGTGTATGTTTTTGAAAAAAAAAAAGGAGAAATAGAGAGGAAAGAAAAGTAAAAAGAAAATAAATTGTGAAAATCATAAATTTGTTCTATGTTATTTCATCTCCCTAATGCTTTCTATCTATTTTTTTTTATTTTTTATAGCTTAATTTTCTAAATAAAGAATTTAGCCACCAAAAAAGGCATAAAACAGTGTAAGGGAGTAGCCTTTTTCAAACACAAAATTTCAACTAGAAACTAATAAACTTAAATAAGAGAGATTTGAAAATTTTATGAATTCAACGATGAAATAAAACATCTCAAAGATCACATATTTATAAGGTTACAATTTTAAATCGAATAAAAAATGTAATGAACTTTAACTAAAATAAGCTTGAATTATATGGGGAAAATATTTTACAATACTTGACGCAGTAAAGTGAATTATGCATCAAGTCAATCAGAATAAAATAAAGAAAAAAATATTTATAATTACTCATATATAATTATAATTATTATTATTATGCAATAACTATCAATGTTTAAATATTAATATATTTTTTAAATTAAACATAAGCTGTGTATTCATTCAATGTATATATTAAGGTTCTATTTGGCATGACAAAATTAGATTATAACCTAATGTCATCATTTATATAAGTTAATTTGATCAATAAATTTTATTTGATGAACTAAATTATTTTAGAAAAAATTATATTATAATTTCTTTAAACAAACTTGTAAAACCAGTATCTTATTAAAAAATTACTAAATTATGATTTTCTTTCCCGTTTACCATCATTTTATGTCATTTTACATTTACTTTATCAGATACTTTTATCAAATATTTTTATATCAATCAACTAAATTATCAACTATTAGATTATCCACTATAATAGTAGTTAAATTTTCAGTTAATAATTAGATTGTTAGTTAATTTTCTCAAATAGAGTACAAGCGTTGTAAAAAAAAAATTCCCCCCCTAATTGTGAGGTGGGTGAAAAATGAAATAAGTTCGTTTGATTTGGAGGAACGAAACGACATCGTTGCGTGATTTTCACCGTTCCCCAGTCAGAGAAGTTGGTTTGGGTTGCCGTGACGTAGGGATGGACCAAAGCAAGACAACAAAACGGCCTTCCTCCGATCCAAAAATAAGAAAGTGAAATGAAGTCAGCAATATCCACGCTGTTTACCTCCAAGAATCACTACTACTACTTCCCGTCTCTTTATCGCTCCTCCTTCCCTAGCCCCATTATCAAGATCAAGAGCAAGAACGCCAATTACAACCTCAATTTCAGATCCCACACCTCACTTTCTGCAATAATGGCTTCTACTTTCAAGCCTGATCAAGCCAGGGCGCCTCCAGCCCTCCCCTTGCCCACTCCCCCCGTAACCAAGGCATCCCATCCATTCATTTCTACGTTTCTTTTGTTTTTTATGTTTTTTAAAAATTATCTAATTACTTATCATTATTCTGATGCAGTTCAAGATAGGGTTATGCCAGTTACAGGTTACTATGGATAAGGAGAGAAACATTGCTCACGCTCGCCAAGCGATCCACGAGGCCGCCGGAAAGGGCGCCCAGCTTGTTCTCTTACCCGTGAGTTCGCTTTCCTTTCAACTTTACACAGATACAAATTCTGCTTTTTTTATTTTATTTTATTATAATAACGATGATCATAATGATGGATAGATGGATTTGTTTGATATGGATGTCAGGAAATATGGAATAGTCCATATTCAAATGATAGTTTCCCTGTCTATGCTGAAGATATAGATGATGGTATTGATGCATCCCCTTCAACTGCTATGCTATCTGAAGCTGCTCGGCTTTTAAACATCACCATTGTTGGTGGTTCCATACCAGAACGGTCTGGGGATCGATTATATAATACTTGTTGTGTCTTTAATACTCAAGGGACGTTGATTGCCAAGCACCGTAAGGTATTGCTAGTTTAAAGTTGCTAGCTTTTTCCTAGTATAATTTTTTTGTGATTGGATGAAGTTGAGATTTGTGGGCGACCGCAGATACACCTTTTTGATATTGATATTCCTGGGAAGATTACTTTTATTGAATCCAAGACTTTGACTGCAGGGGAGTCTCCAACAGTTGTCGATACAGGTTTGTTCTGCATCTGTCTAAGATCTAATATCTTATAATACACCACAACCTTGCTTTCCCTATTGGGAAGCAAACATATCTTAAAACAATGATCATTCCATGTGATTAATTCAATTATACTACGTGATGTCTATGATTTGCTACTATTTCTGTTGAAAGTTTGATCTTGTTGGATGTTTCTATTGCTTGTCACATGTTCTTGTAAATTGAGTACTGTTGAAAGACAGTTTATTGTATATTGTTTTATGATTGGCTTCGTCAAATCCTTGCTCCTGTTTATGGCTGATGTTTTGATAGTTTGCACCATTCAAAAAGCATTATATATCTCTCTTCATTATGTGTCTGGTTTACTTCACAACCCTGTAATACATGCATTGTGGATTGTGGCTTCTTTTCGATTTCAAATTGACATGCTGACAAGAACTATTTGAAATGGACCTCATCTGTTGATGAGAATGTAAAACAAATTTATAGATAAGATAAACATTGAATTCTTATTCTTTTGCTTCTTCCTGCACACACACACACACACACACACATATATAACCTTAAAAACTTATCAGTGATGGTGATTCTTGTTCGATTATTTTGCTCACCTTTTCATGGAATTATCTTGCTTATGTATTTGTTCATTATTCTATTTTCTTTTTCCTTTCTTTTTTTTCCGTGTGTGGGTCTGTGAAATTAACTATATTTTTGTTTGTGCAGAAGTTGGTCGTATTGGTATAGGTATCTGTTATGACATGCGGTTTCAGGAGCTGGCAATGATATATGCATCAAGAGGTTTGTTTCTTCCTCTCATTGGACTTTAATATAATCTTTTTGGTAATAGTCATCAATTTTGCCTGTTAACCATTAATTGTTTGCAACCAATTAGCATATTTTGATGGGTATATCAGCAAATAAATTTCTTCGACACTTTATTGAGAAACATGATATTTATTCATGTAACTCTACTTGATCCTTCTACGAATTCAACCTTAAATCTACTGTCATTTACTTTATTTATATTGTCTGATTATGATCTCTCATCTCTACGTGCATTTTGGAAACCCATGTACCTTCCACTAATTTAATTGTCAGATTGTTATGATGCTGAGTATGCTGATTATCATCTTTATGAATGAACTGAACATTGATGGTAGCATGTTGTTAATGGCAGGTGCTCACTTGATTTGCTACCCTGGGGCGTTTAACATGACAACTGGACCATTGCATTGGGAATTATTGCAGAGAGCAAGGTGCTTTTATATTTCAGTTATTGTTAGAGTTCAGAAATCATTTCCCTGATAAATTTTGCTGCTGTCATTCCTTGTGCAATATTTAGCATGTTATGCCTTTCTCATAAAACTCTCTGGGCAGTGAGCAATAATACAACAGTTTTTATTCAACCTGAATTTTAGAGCTGCTTAAATGACAATAACATGGGAATTTCAGTTAGCTTTTAACATTGCCCCCAACAGATTGGAAGTAAGATGTAGCTAGATTTTCTACCGAAACTTCTTGAGACAACACTTTGTAAACTGCAAAAGGGATTTGAATAATAATTAGCTCTGTTAATTGCAGCCTTCTAGTAGCGGATTTATGCTTATGTGATATTTAATATATTATTTTCCAGCATGAAGTTTTGAACTCCCCCCTCCCAAGTCTCCTCCCTCCTTCAATGGTTCAATGCTTTTGACTAAAATCTAGAGAATTGTGGTGTTTTCTATATGAATTTGTGTTATTAATATATCATCTTTCTTATTTTGACCTTGTTATTTTCGATGCAGGGCTGTAGATAATCAGGTAAAACAGTAAACTTCCGTTTGCTGAGTTTCTGGTAAAGATTGTTGCAACCTCTGAGAGACAAAAAAATATATTTACCCAAAGTTGAATATGCTTGAACCAAATTTTGTGCAGACTCCTGAATCTCTTATTGAATTCCTTAGAAGTTGTAGGAATCAAACTTTTCTCTTATTCAGTTACAACCAATACCCTTCTATATCATACAGCAGACTGCACTCACATTTTACTTTTGTTGGATTGTTGATTATTGTTGCTTTTGCTTCAATTTTTTTTTTCCAACTCTCTGGTAGGTGGGGAATTGTGTTGGTCATGTATGTAGGTAAGGGGTTGAATTAGATCATTAAAGCTAGATATTTTCATTCCAGTATCTATGGATGGAGATGGCCTTTTCACGTTCAATTGGCCATAGTTTCTAGTCTCTGTTTTTTTTTCACTATACATATACCACATATCTAATACCAGAAAACAGAAAAAGTCATGCAAGGTGTTACATGTTTTTAAATTCAGTACCTTATGATTGATGAGTCAGATATTGTCTTATTGGAATTTATCTTTGTCAATAAGGAGTTTCTCTGGTAATGTCTAAATGGCAGTTATACGTAGCAACTTGTTCACCTGCTAGAGATGTTGGAGCCGGTTATGTAGCTTGGGGCCATTCCACTCTAGTAGGACCAGTGAGTGTATACTTGATTCTAGCATTTTCTTTTTCTATTTTTAGAAGTTGTTTGAACAGACATAATTCAAAGCATTATGTGAATGACAGTTTGGAGAAGTTCTGGCTACTACTGAGCATGAGCAGGATATAATCATAGCAGAGATTGACTATTCAATAATTGAGCAGAGAAGGTGATGTGCTGTCCCACAAAACAGATTCTTATAGTTAAATTTTATGTTCAATTTCATTTGTTGATTAGTTTATCTCCTTGTTTTAAAAATTTTCTGCTAAAAAATATCAGGACAAGCCTTCCCTTGACAAAGCAACGACGTGGCGATCTTTACCAGTTAGTGGACGTCCAGAGACTGAACTCTGACTCATGACAAGAGACTGCGGCAACAAATAGTCGTAATTTGTTGCAAATTACTGTTTCTCTTATAATTTGATGTAAAACTGTATCAAGTTATGAAGAGTTTGCTAAGTCGGTAATAATTGCCAAAAACTTGCAATTGCATGTACTGGGTGACAATGGCGAATTAGTGAAGGTTGTTTTTGTTGGGTTACCACCCCATCCTATAGTAGTCTAACAGTTTCGTTAGGATTAATATCCTAGGGATGGCAGGTGCATCTATCACATTACCATCAAACTTTCATCGTCCTTGTAATTTTGCTAGGGCAAAAACATCCGACTAGTAGATGGAATTCGTCAAAGGGAGCATCCTATTGGAGTGCAGCAAAAGCTACCAGTCCCACGACTGGTTCCAAAATCTCTGAGACATCCGACAAAAAATCAAATATTTTCGTTTCATATAACACTTCACAAATGAATTACAATAAACGTTAGCAGTAGCCTTATTGGCAAATTTTTATTCCATTTTTGAACGAATTCTTTTCTAAAAAAGAGTCGACTAATGACCTCTCCTTATAAAAAGGAAAAAAGCATTATTATTATTATTATTATTGAAATCAAATGGAATTTATTAAGAAGTTATCAGAAACCAATGCATAAGAAATAAAACAAGGTGGGCTTGAGTTCCACTTCGTGGGACCTGACAAAGAACCAGTAGCTCTGGCTAACACATGAGCTACTTGATTCGCAGACCTCCTAGCAAATGATACTGTTGCATAAAGCTTGATAAAGAATCGACGCATCCATTTCAATAACAACATTAGCCAGACCCAAGAATCCTAAGAGGATGATTACAGAAGGTACTAATTTTAGAGTTTGGTAGGAAAATGATAATCCAATACAAGTCTTTCTTTTCTCTTTTATAAGGAAGGCTATAACTGCCCTATTTAATATCAGGATCTCAGATATAAATCGTGGAATCTTCCATTACAATTCTCCACCTTCAAATCTGATATATTGTTAGTGCTCGTTTGGTTTTGATGTTGCTCGGCTTATGTGTTCGTCCGATCCTTATCTACTTTGTAGCTAGTTATCAAGTGTTCATTCGTCCTTTGTGTTGTTCGCCCATCTTGTCCAATTTATGCCCCCACATGCTGTTTCCCAAGCATTTATGTTTGGTCATGGATGAGGATTGATAATAGTTATAAGCTAATCTGGTTTATGTTAGTGAGATAATAGTAATAAGCTAATCTGGTTTATGTTAGTGAGATAGAGTCCCTCTACTCCAGACGTTGTGATTTTATATATAGGACCTACCTATTAATGTTATTTATAATGTTAAGATTACCGTTGTTGACTAAATTATACCGACTGATATTTCAAATTAATTGAATAATATTTGACTTAAAAATATAATTGTAAAATATATTTTATAAATTTTAAGTCACTACATAATTAATAATAATTACTATTTGATATAAATATCAAATTATTACAATTTGATATAATAGTTTCACCCATCTTTTTAAAGTTTAGTAATTTTAATTAATATTGACATATATTTTTATTTTTATTATTTTTTATTTAATTTGAATTAAAATTTCAATTTAAGATCTCATAATAAATATTACTTTGATATGACTTAATCAAATGTTCAATGGTTAGACAAAATAATTTAATTATGAATTTAAGCACCATACAAAATGAATTAGTTACTATCATGAAGTAGGTCCACCCAGTCAAGATTTTCCTCAGGGTGGCGCAAGTTCAGAATTGGATTTGGGTTCCCGTGGCCTCGCTGAATAACACTCTAAACCTCATCGGCGGCGGATGGTTTGAAAATCAAAGATTCTCAATTCACAGCCTCCTATGTATTCTCTCTCTCCTTTTTTTTTTTTTAGTTATATTAGATCTTAAAAGATGAGATTTATCCAGTATTCAGAAAAGAGAAAAATAAGAAAAAGAAAAAAAATAAGAGAAGAATGAAATTTTATCTAGTTTGAGAAAGGAAGAAAAATATGAGGGGAAAGAAAATAAATATTATTTTATCTTCATCCTTTTCTCTCTAAAATAGAGAAAAAATATGAGATATTAGAGGTAATTTTTATAAATTGATAATTTTATCTATAAAAATATTAGTGTTTAGATAATGTGAAAAGTTAGATAATTATAACTTTAAAAATAATGATTTTTATTTTGTTTAGTTAATGTGAAAAATTGGATAATTATAACTTTAAAAATAGTGATTTTGTTATGTTTAATATTAGTATATTTTTTTTGTTTAATTTTTTTATTCTCTCTAATTTATTTTAGTAAATAGATATTGTTTATTTTTTTACATAAAGAGTAAAATAGGAAATTTATAAAATAATAATTTTATTTTCTCTCTTTTTATGTAAATATGAAGAAAAAAATAAAATTTATTTTTTTATTTTTTTATATCTAAACATAGGAAAGAAAAATAAAAAAAACAATTTTGTTTTCCTTCTTACTGAACGTTTCAAACACAGAATTAATTTCGCAATCACAAGAGAATGGACAGAGTTCAGACTCTAATCTTCTCAATTGATGTCATTCCTTTTTATCACTTTGGGCTGCTTACGGGAGACCTCTGATGGACATTCTCCAAGAATACAAAGTTGGTAGTGGCTCTGTGTTACTGGCAAATGTTTGTGCAGCTATCTATAACTGCTACACCTACAGTACCACGATCGTTGAGACAACCCACGTGGCTTATTCTTAAAGATAGATTTTCTAAATTACCTAATAATGTCTTTCAAGCAAAATTAGATCTATTACTACTGAGATATATGTTTATTCTCGTAATCACAAAACTCAATAATAATGCATTAGATTCTTTGAATATCCCTTGAACATATTTACGTCAATGCGTTATAACTAATCCTAAACTTTCACTTTTCACTTCATGATTTAGGATTTTAACTCTTTAAATACATGTGACCATCATACATTCAAATAAATTAAACTCAAACACATTAAATTAAGGAAACTCAACACCATTAAAATAAAATCTCTTTATATAATCATAAAAAAATATTAAATTTTTGCCTTAATTCTTAGAATAGAAAAGTTAGTCCATTCTAAGAGAAGAAGAAAAAAAAAATTGAAGAAACTCATTGAATTACAAAAAAGAAATCCCCAAAAAAAATAATTTTGCCCTAACAATGAATTCTAAGAAAACTCTCACAATTTCTAAAAATTTCTCACACAAATTTGTAGTAGATAATAGATCTTAATTCTTCTCTCTAGATCAACATCTCGTCAACCTCCCATGAATGAATCTCTCCAATTAGGTCTCGTTTTGTTGCTTAAAAGAACACTCACCTGCATTTTAAGTTATGTCATAACCGATTTGCATGGCCCAACACATAGGCCATGCATCGGCCCACACATTTAACTTCTTCCGCGATCTGTGTTGTTGGCTGATCAACTTTGTGTTTATACATGGTTCAACACATGACTATGCAATAACTGGTGCAATCCTACTAAAAACTACAATTAAGCTCTTTATTCGAAAATTTTCTGTGAAGGCAATAAAGAGATATAAATGATTTTATTTCAGAATGAAAATATTTAGAAAACATGAAAATTTCCTAATTTTTAACTTGAAATTATATACTGAAAGAATTCTTATCATAAATCAATAAATATAATATACTTATTTAAAGGAAACATAATTACACATTTGTGTAAGAGCCAAAGTTTAAGATATATTCATAGAGCTAATGCGTCATCTACCAAAATTAACACTTCAAACTTAATATTTTCAAAATATTTCAAAACGACTCTTTAAATTTGTCCTTTTTTTTTTGTGGTCAATAGAAAGTAATTATATTAACAAAGCCAAAAGGCAGAATTTACAAGATTTAACAAGGTTGATGAAGGGTTTGTAACCCTAGCGAAGGACAGACTCCCACTACATGATGCATTAGTCAGCCATCTTGTAGGTTTGTTATGAACCTGGCTAACAGCTTTAAGAACAACAAAAGAAAGCGGACAGAGTCTTTCCTTTGCTTGAGATATAAGACCAAAAATTTTCCAAGGGGAAAAACCCTCATTATCTAAAATACATTTTATACAAGTAGAACTACCAGAAAATAAATAAAAATCTGAGATTGAAAGCTTAGATGCAAGATGAAGTGCTAGCAAAATGACTTGAGCTTGACTATTCAACTGGGAAAAGGCTGGTTTTAGAACAAGTTTGCCCATCCATTATGTGTTTATCTCTATCCGGAACCAGGATTGCCAAGTAGTCTTGATGTTAAAGTTGTTTGCTAGGTGGGGATGCTTATGTTGTTTGCTTAAAAGTTGTCAATTTTGTTTTAAGAGTTATTTTTGTTTAAGTTATGAGATTGATGATGAAGTCGAATTTTTTTAAAAAAAAAAAAAGCAAAAAAATTGTGCAAATTTTAATCTTTTAATGGATATAAATTTCATATAATTTTGAATAAAAATATTTATTTATTTCGAAAATACAAATCCAACAACAATTAGTGTAACATATCGGCAAAGCCCAATTGGGCCAGTTCGTTCGTCTAAGTATATAGGCCAGAGTCCAGTCTTTTTGCGATGATGAGTCACGCTAACACTTCGAGAACCAAATGTGCCTTTCTAATTAATCCTTTCTAGGGCACAACTTCTTCTTCTTCTTCTTCTTCTTCTTCTTCTTATTATTATTATTATTATTATGATAAGAAAACGGCGGCAAATTACCAATTACTAAACATTTTTTTCAAATTATTAATTATCAATTTACGCATTACATATAATATAATAATAATAATTTATTATAATTTTAATATAAAAATCAATTTATACATTGCACATATTATAATATTCAAATAAAACTTACATTGATGATTTGGTAACTCCAATTTGTTAATTAAGATATGCAAGAAATAAAATATTTAGAGAACTTGTAACAGAGAGAAAATGAAAAATAAAGAAAAAGTTTAAAAATTGATTTAATTTTTACTGAATATTTACTCTAATGATTAAATTAGCAAGAAATATTTACTATATTTTGCTTGTATAATTTGAACTAGGTAGTACCTTTTTTTTTAAATCTAAATAGTATGTCGGAGTTAGAATCCAATTCGAAGAAACATTTAGAACGAGATAGTTATCCTTATCATAAGTATGCTGGTTTTGCCCAATCGAGCTGAACTTATGGCTACTCACAGTATCTCTAATAGGCTCTTAAGAGTCAATCTAAAAAAATACTTTTAATATATTCTCTATTTTTTTTTTATTTTAAAGAATTAATTTACTCTCTATATATAAAAAATAAAATTTTACTTTACACTCTAATTAACATTAAAATATTTCAATTCTCTATATAAAATATTAATTGATATATATTGATTTTTGTTTAGTCAATTAGAAAAATTTTTCTTTTTCATTTTATAACAGTCATTCAATTTAATTAAATATTAATATTTATTTGATAAAATAAAATAAAATTAAAAATATCAAAAATCTATATATATTTCTTCACTTTTTATATTTAAATATTATTTAATATACTCTTTAGAATTATGTAACAAATACTTTTTAAAATAAAGAACATTATTAAATATTCTCTCACATTGGCTTAGCTTATCCTAATTAGGACATTATTACATATTATATTAAAATTTTTATATATTAATGGAGTGTAAAATAATTTTATTTCTGCTTGAAAAAATTCTTTTCTAATATAATTAATATTATGTTAAAATTATTATTTTATTTAAATTAATTTTTAATTATTTTTAATTTTAAAGTTTTAAAATTAATAACATAAAATAATTATTTAACATATGATAAAAAGTTATATAATACAATTTTTAAAATTAAAACTTTATATATAAAAAAAATCACAAGTTATCCCTAAACAAATTGCAAATAAGAAAAAAGTATTTCACCAATTTTTTTTAAAAAATAAGTCACTATTTATTTGAACTTTTGGTTTAGTAATATTAATATTATTTTTACGATTATAAAATTAAGATTTCAGATTCTAATTAGAGTCCAATTAATTAAAAAATTTAAAATAAAACATTCTTTATTCATTGTCTAAACCTTTTTTTTTAAAAAAAAAAAAAAGAAAAACACAATTTTCTATTTGATTCATCTAAATATGTTAGAATTTTTAAAAAAATAAAAGAGTCATCTTTCATATTGTATAGTTTTTGAGTTTATTTTTAAAAGTTAGACTTTGTTTGGAAAAATTAGCTAATAAATTAATTGTTAGCTAATAATTTTGTTGTAACTAATAATCTAGTAGCTGAAAATCTAGTAACTGATAATCTGACTGACTGTTGTAAAACTATTTGGTAAAAGTAGTTGAAAAAGTGATTGAAAAATATAAAATGATATAATGATATTAATTGTCATTTAGATAAAAAAAAATTGAGGGTAAAATGAGAAAAAAATCAATAATCTATCAACTTATTTAGTTGAATGCTAGTTATGCTAGTTTTTTTTAAGGAAATTAGAATCTAACTTTTTTCTCAATAATTTAGTTTATCAAAAAAAATTTATTGATCAAATTAATTGATATTAATAATTAAACTACATTATAATTTGATTATAATATATTTTTGTCATGTAAACAGAGCCTTAATAGCGTTCAACAGGCAAACTTTCTGGTTAAAAAAATAATAACAAAACAAGCAAGGTTTATGGAAATAAATGTTCTTGAGATATATATATATATATACACACCAATGAAAATAGAAATAGTGTGCGTGAAAATACAATTATGAACAATACAAATACGTCAATGCACTTATAAAACAATATAGTTTCTAATGTGCTAATTCCTTAGATGGCAAGTACAAAGCATATTTAAAAATAATGGTGTGAGAAAATATTTTGAATCAATATGTAAAATAATACCTTTGGGTTAAAAATGGAATAATTTACAAATTTGTAAGAAAATATAAGTTTATATAGATTTACATACATAATTACAAAGTTTTATGCTTAAAAGAACTATCACTGTCGGAAAGCTACAACTATGCATGCTCAATATACGGCTTCTTTAGATTTGATTGTGGCTTCTAAAAACTGTGTTTGGTAATGGGAGAGCTTACCTTTTATAGAAAAATGGCTGACAATTTTGTAGTTTTTTGAAAAGTAACATATGATATTTTAATTAAGTTACATGGATATTGCTGATAGAGGTAAAAGACTCTCTCTCTTTCTATATATATATATATATAAACTTTTGTTCTTTTTTTTCTCTCAGTGTCATATACCCCAAATAATGTATAGTCTAGTTTTTGTCCACTGCCTTCTCTAATAAAGATTTTTCCAATTAATATGTGGGTATATACATACCTTGGGCCAATTAATTGCAATACCCAACAAATAAGTTTAGTATAGTATAAGTAGTTATAAGTTTAGGATTGATTTGGGTTCATAATATGGACATACCGAAAGACATTCTATATCATTGAGTACGAAAACAGATGGATTCAAAGCTTCTCAATTCTCCGGAATTAAGGTTTCTTACCACCTTCCCAATTAGCAAATGACAATACCAAGAAGTGGGTATGACCTACATTTTAGCAATTACTACACCTACCAGGCAAGCATGTATGAGACAACATCATTGAAGAAGAACGACGACCTTGTCTATATCACATCCCTTGCCTTCTTTACTCACATCACATGGCATATTCCCCACACACATACATACTTTCAAAGTTGAGGGCTTGGCTTCTACCTAAATACTTGATCATATTTTAGTCAAAAAGCAGAAAGATTGCTATCGCATATACGCAAGTCAAAATACCACAATCCTAAAACGGGAGTTCAAATTAACCCATTAATGTCGATTATTCGTTTAGTTGGTTGCTAATTGGGAATAGATCAATCCGATTTGCTTTCCATGAGTCACTAATTTGAAAAAAAAATTCGTATTTAATTTTTTTTGCAAATAGACTTCAAAAAGAAATTATACTAGTTTTGCTTTTTTGTTATTGTATAAACTCAGTCAAAAATTATATTCTGTTTTTCCTTCTTGTTGTTTTTTTAATTAATATCATGCGAATTATAATATGTTGATCCGAGTCAGCTAGAAGACTTTAAAGTTTTTCTTTGTTTTCGTTAATTTTATATATAAATATTTTCTTTAATAAAGAAATAATTCATTTCCTTGTCCTTAAAAGAGTGAGGTTTTCATTTTTACGAAAATCAAATCAATTATATATAATTAGTCGTTAATCCAAGTGTTGAGCATACTGTGATTATAAATTTTTAATTATATTTTAATATGAACTCAATATAATATTCAAATTTTATAAATTAATTAACTATGAATTGTTTTTTATTTGAAATTTCAATTCATGAAATCTATATTATATTAAAAATTATTATTTTATTTTGAGTTGACTTTTAATTATATTAAAATTTTCAAATAATGTAGAAATTTTAAAAATTAATAAAATAGTATAATTATTTGATGCTTAATAAAAAATTATATATTATAATTTATAACATCAATATACATATACATATATATATATATATATATATATATATATATGAATATTTAGTGTATTAAAACAAAATATGTAGAATAAATTATTAGATTAAATATTAAAATTAAATTAAATTAAATTTATAATAATAATATAATAAATAAAAAAATAATTTTACTAAATTTTTTTAAAATAAAAATAATATAATAATTTTATTATTAACTATAATATATTATATTTTATGCATAGTATACAATAGACCAGAAATTTAATACTGATTACCAATTTTAATATTATAAAATAAAATAAGAGAACTGATTTTTAATGAATTAAATAATTGGAAAAAAAATTCCTTTTCTATTTCACACTATTTTCTTTTTTAATTTAATTTTGAAGTTTGAATCAAATGGATCTTAAAATTAAATTCTTCTCACTTATATGTATAAAAAATTTATTATGTTTAAAATGTAGGGTATCTAACATTGAATTCAAAATGGATTATTGGCATAATTGTTTTTAAAAATTAAAAATTAGTGTTTAATAAGGTGTCAATTATTTAATTTTTAATTTAAAAAAGAAATTATATAAAAATGAAGCATTATGTCTGTTCATACATGAGATGAAATAAGGAGATTTAAATGTCTAAAAATCTTGATAAATTAAAATAGCAATGGGTGGAAGGGCATGCCGTGCACGTGACGATTTAGAGTTCAAGAAAGCAACTCAGTCACACAGTGCACGTGGGTACAAGTGCACAGAGCCTCGGGACTTTCCTTCAGCAGTTCCTCCTTCGATTCTCACTGTTGTGCTTTATTGGGGAAGGAGCACTGTTCTTGTTCTTGGGATCCCCAACCCACCCGTTGATGATCACCGTCTCTTTCAAAACTTTATTTTTATCTCCCACACTGGCCCACGCACCCGAGCCCGACTTTGTCTCGTTAACTCCAACCATTGTGACATCATAGGCCGATTCTTTATGGAACCACATGTGAATATCCGGCCAAGAACAAGGGCCCACACCTAGACAGATCACTGTATGGCCAAAGAAGGGGGCCCACAAAAGCTGATGAGGTGTCTGCCCATGCCATGTCACGTGGCACATTTACTGAGGAGGCAAGGTTTTTCGTTCTTATGTTCCCTCCTGCTCTGATCCAAGAGCTGGTGTTTGGGACAGATTTTCCATCCAAACTAGGCTTAATTACTCTGGGTGTCTCCGATTTTCCATGATTCAATTAACCTATTACCTTTTGAAAATTTAAGTTAAACCTCGTCTGGTTTCGTAGAAAATATTTTGAAGAAAAATATTTTATATTTTTTAATATTTTATTTTTTTAAAAAAATCAATTAATAAAATATTTTTATCAATAAAGTAAGTTACTTTTTTTAAAAATTATTTTTTAAAAGAAATAATCATTTTATAAAATTAATAAATTTATTCAACTAAAAAAATATACTATACAAATAAATATGTTAGTATATTCATTTTAATTGGTAATCTTAAATTACCAACACCATCATTAATTATTACTTATTGGTGATAGTTACCCATAATCAATAGAATTCACAAAAAAAAAAAAAATTTATTATCATATTAAATAATAAATAATATAAAAATAAAATATTTATAATTTAAATTTTAGTATAATCTTATAATTTTAAAAAATAATATATTTTAAACATAAAAAATATACATTTTCCACAAATATTTTTCTTAAAAAATATTTTTTACATACAATTTATTTTTTGTAACACAAGCAAAGCTTGAATTAAAATCCTCTTAAGGTGATATGTTAAAAATTTTAACTTGAAATTTACAGTATTTTTTTTGGTCAACCAGAAATATATATTAAATTAACAAGGCCAAAACATACAGTTTAATAGAATCAGAGGTTCAGTAGGAGGATTTACCACCCAAGCAAAGGACAGTCTGCCTCTCTTGAAGGATTTAGCGATCCATTTAGCATGCCTGTTCTTAGTTTTCTTTACATGTTTAACAATGACATGAGGCAGACTAAGGAGTCTTCCTTTTGCTTGGGCAACTAATCCATTCAGTTCCCACAGAATCAATTTAGCATCGTCCAAAAAATAACTAGCTAACTCTGCACAATCAATACACAAATAAAGACCTAGATAAGTTGATCTGCAAGGCCAATCAGCAGCCATCAAGGACATCAGAGCTTCAGCATACTGTTTTGAAGGACCAGACTTGAATCATGCTCAGCTATGCAACAGAGAGCCACCTTTGTTTACAACTAATAATGCAATTACAGCCTGCTTGGACTGAGAATTAAACAAAACAGCTCCGAAAATGACTCGATGATACTGAACACCTGAACAAACCTGCACATATTTAAAATGAAGTTGACCGTTCTTCGTTTTAGCTGTTATCTTTAAAAATTCATTGGAATATCGGTCAGCTTGCCTTGCCACTTCAACGGAAGCAACACGAGTGCCCTGAAATAGTAACTTGTTTCTAAGCAACCAAATTTCTCATAATATGAAACCAATTCTGGTCCATACCTCCTCACAGGCATCATAATGCCAAGATTTAATTAACTGATTCAACCACTGCAATATATTTAAATTATTGGGAATACTAGGCCAATAATGCAAAGAAGATACAAACCAAATTTGTTGCACAAGGGGGCACTGAAGAAAATAGTGTTCCACAGTTTCACTAGCTTCCCAACAGAATGGACATAAGTTTGAGGATGTAATACCCCTTTTTTGAAGTACTTCCCCAACAAGGATTTTATGCTGTAATAGCCTTCATAGGAGCACTCTAATTTTTGGCAGCAGATTTAGGTGCCATATAAATTTCCAAAAAGCTGGATTAGCTTCATTAGAAGAAGAAGAAGCTGGGCAATCCAACTCTAATTGAGTCCTTAAAAGATAATAAGCTGATTTTACAGTATAAAAACCGAACCTATTTGTACCACAAATCCATTTGTCTTGTGTCAAAGGATTGCCTAAAGGAGTCAATTGTATAGCTGCAATTCCAATAGGAGAAATATATGATCACAGTAAGGAGCAATCCCAATGTCAATCTTTGACAATATCACATACTCTATTAAGCTGACATTGTAATGGTTTTGGAGATGACAATTGAAATTTTGGTAAAGTGGGAATCCAAGGTGAATTCCACAAAAAGGTAGATTTTCCATCATGAATTTGTTTAATAGCACCCATTTTCAAAACAGCCCTTGCAGCTAAAAGGCTCCTCCAGCCCCAAGAAGCTCTATACCAGTTTTTGCTTCCCAAAAGGTTTCATGGGGGAAGTACAGTGCTTTCATAATTTGAGCCCATTTGGAATTAGGCTCTATGATCAGTTTCCAAGCTCGTTTAGCAAGGAGAGCTAAATTAAAATCATGAATATTTCGAAAACCCATCCCCCCCAAGCCTTGCGTTTAGTTAAATTATTACAGCTATCAAGATTTAAACCTTTACAATCCACATCTTGACATCTCCAAAACTTAGCAAGTAGTGCATTTAAATCATGGAAGAACAAAGCATGGTAAGGTGTAAGTTGGTCTAGCTGTTAAAACTGACCTCAACGTAACCTTTCTACCTCCTTGAGACAGAAACAAGCGACTCCAGTTATGAATCTTCCTTTTCATTTTCTTCTTGATAAACTTGAAGGTATCATACGTACTGATTCTCCAAAGAGCTGGGATGCCTAGATATCTTTCACCTGTCTCCATATATCTCATGCCCAGAAACTGTTGGATTTGATCTTTAACACACTGAGGAACAGACTTTCCAAATATAATAGCCGATTTGGCGTCATTGAAAGCCTGTCCTGACGCTTGCTGGAAATTCCAAAGTATATTTTTAATTTCAAGCACAAAAAAGTATCATCAGCAAAAAGTAAATGAGACAAGGGGGGACATCTTCTATTAAGTCTAACTTCATGCAAATCTCAACGATTAACTGCTTCCTGTATATAAGCTGAAAATGCATTAGTTAGAAACAGAAATAGGAAAGGAGATAGAGGATCCCCCTGCCTAAGACCTCTAGAGGGAGCAAAGAAAGATGTAGCACTCCCATTGATAAGAATTGCGTAACAGTAGAAACATATTGTATAACTAATTGAATAAAATCAGCGTGAAACCTCATCTTGACCATCACAGATTGTAGAAAATTCCAGTTAACCCTATCGTAGGCCTTAGAAATATCTAATTTGATACCCATCATAGCATTACTAGCCGAAGTAGGTCTCTTTAACGTGTTGATGAATTCACGAACAATAAGCACATTGTCTTGTATGTTCCTTCCTCTAACGGAGGCAGATTGGCTAATAGCAATCCATGTAGACAGAAATGGCTTCATCCTATTAATAATAATTTTGGAAATGATTTTATAGCTTACATTACATAAACTAATTGGCCTATACTGATCAAGGGTTTTCTTGACGCTTAGTTTTAGGGATCAAAACAATATGAGTTTTATTAAATTGCTTAAGAAGATACTTTGTAGTGAAACATTGATTCACAGCATGGAAAATGTCATCCTTAACATAATTCTAGAAATGGTGATAGAAAATGTTGAAATTTTCGTAATCATTGAGTACGCGAATTTTTAACTCAAAAATTTTTATTGTAATAAATGAACATATAAGATAAATTATGACATATACTATTTAATTATAATATTTTCTCACAATATAGTGTCCACCATTATATATAATAAAAAGTAATATTGTCATAATAATATATGTTACTGTATTAAATAATTTAAACAATTATGATAAATTTATTTTATTACAATAAATAATTTTTATTTTATAAAAAAATTTATCATATTAAATAATAAATTATAATTTAAGTACATGAAAAAACATAGTTAAATTAATAAATTTATTAAAATATAAAATTTTCATTATATTTCAAATAAAAATATTAAAGTTAAATTTAAATTTGAATTTAATTAAATAATCTAAATATTTTTTGAAATAAATTTCTTTCTTTTTATTTCAATTATTATACTTTTATACATTTAGCAATAA
>CATIWR010012895.1:0-51581 GCA_949677035.1 Omphalea diandra
TTCTTCTTCTTCTTCTTCTTCTTCTTCTTCTTCTTCTTCTTCTTCTTCTTCTTCTTCTTCCTTTCTTTCTTCTTCCTTTGCTCTCTCTTTGTTTCTGGTATAACCCATGTTTTTTTCCTTAAAATCTGACCCTAATTAGTAGATATAAACTTATTATAATAATATAAAATCATGGTGCTTCATTTCCTTTGGTTAGAAGTTCACTTTTTCTATTTTAGTCCCTTTTCTTCACTCCTTAAGCACCTTCATCCATCTCTCAATCCCCATATGCTCCTTATAATCTTAATTAAGTTCTATAACACCATTATTTATGATGTTATAACATGCATATAACATAAGACAATTTGCCATGCAACTATACAAACACTACATATATGTTCAAGTGTCCCAAATATAACGGTGCAAGTGTCATTGTCATGCTTCTACAAATCGCATGACTAAATGATCAGTTATCTAATGCATATGTTCATGTGGGATTTCATATCATTTATACAATGAATATGTTCATGTGATAATGCCAATGAATGTGGATAGGGATGTTACAACCAAAATTCGTGGTTGCGACTTTTGAATCTCAATAACACTTTTTTTTCAAAAGTTGCAGTCACTTTGAAATTCTCGATCCCTAATTTTGAAGGCAGATTCTCATACTTGAGTTTTTTTGCTTATAATCACTCATATTCAACTTTTAATGAGATTTTATCTTAATATCTATAAAAACAACACTTAAAATTGATATTAAAACCTTTCAATCTATATTGTCAAGATCAAAAGAGAATCATGACTTAGGTTTGAATAACCTAGTCCAACAGTTGCCATACAGGCTATCATATATTATTGTCACACGGGCTATAAGATATCATTGCCACACATGTTACCAAATGTTGTTGCTATAAAGGCTATCATATATTATTATTATACAAGCTATAGATCATTGCCACATTGAATATCAATTGATGGTATTTGCTCAACAATATTAAGTAATAGTCCTTCAACAAATCATCTTATTTAAGTAATTGTCCCAGGCTAAAGAATAAGAGGAAAGGGGATAGAGAATAGAAAAAGCTTTAAAGCCATTTGGGATGATAGCTCAAGTGGGGATGAAAAGGATGAAGAGATTGACAACATATGCTTTATGGCTCAAGAAGACTCTCATGATGAGGTAAGCATTACATCTTGTTCTCATTCAGATTATGATAACTTAAATGATGTATATGAAGAGCTTCTAGAAGCTCTCACTATGAGATGTGACAAGTATAAGTCATAAATGAAATCTTACAAAAGAAAATGCTCAAAATTAGAAGATGATTAGAAATCCCTTAGTGATCTTGTAAGTGAATTGAGGACTTCAAATGAAAAACTCAAAAAATCAAAGCAAAATTTGTCCATATCATATTCATCATTAGCTTCATTGAGAAAAGAGATTGACTCTCTAAAAGGAAAAGTCATTGAATTTAGAAGCTTTATCTCTAAATTTCATAAGGGAAAGGAAGTCTTGGATACCCTAATAATATCACAAAGGCCACCCTTAATTAGACATGGTTTAGGCTTCAATTGAGCCTCCTCATCCACATCATCACCTACTACATCCATTAAAGTATCAAAACCTCAAAACCCAAATGTTGAAGTCATGAGGAAGAAAAGTGCTCTAAGCACTAAATTCCCAATGCCTAAAGGCAAAGAGAAAGCACAAAATGGCTCAAGGCCTACTTCAATGAAGGCCAATCATGCTTACATGTATAATAAGAAACATGCTCACACACACAAATACAAATAATTCTCTACTATTTCTCATCACTCATGCACTTGCATACATTCCCATAACCAAAGTATGAGAAGGCGTCCTATTTATACTATGATTGTGCATAGAAGGAAAACTCATAAGTCTAAACTCCAATGTCACTATTGCATGAAATATGGGCACATTAATATTCATTGTTATATTAGGAAGGCTCACTTCAAATTAGAGGACCCTTCAACTCCTAACCTTCTAGGACCTAAGTATGCTTGGGTACTTAAGAAAAAGTGATTTACTTATATTGTGTAGGGATTTGTGGTAGCCACCAATAAATCAAGTAATTGGCATATGGATAATAGATGCTCTAAGCATATGACGGGCAATAAAAAACTATTCATGGCATTAAAAGAAAAAGAAGGTGGAAATGTCACATTTGGTAACAATGTCAAGGGTAAGGTAATTGGCATTGAAACCATTGGTAAGAATGGTTGTTCTTTGATTAATGATGTTTTATTAGTTAATGGCTTATAATATAATTTATTGAGTGTTAGTCAATTGTGTCATAAAGGTAATAAAGTAACCTTTGATCTTAGAAAATGTCAAGTCACCACATTAGTGGATGATGAGATTGTTTTCAAGGGTGAGAGGAAAGGCAATACCTACTCAATTGACTTAGACAATTTGGCTAACCAATCTTTCAAGTATCTTATGTCTTTTAGTAATGAAGCTTGGTTATGGCATAAAAGGCATGGACATGCAAGCATGGATCCACTACAAAGTCTATCAAAAGGAAAGCTAGTGGAAGGCCTTCCCAAGCTAAGGTTCACTAAAGACAAGACATATGGTCCTTGCCAAATGGGGAAGCAACATCAAACCTCCTATAAAGCTAAAAATGTTATAACTTCATCTAGACCTCTTTAACTAATTCATATGGACTTAATAGGACCTACTAGAAGTGCTAGCTTAGGTGGAAAACATTATGCACTAGTCCAAGTTGATGATTACTCTAGGTTTACTTGGATGTTCTTTCTTGCTCACAAGAATGACACTTTTGATGCTTTCAAAAATTTTGCAAAAAGAATTCAAAATGAAAAGGGTTACTTCATTTCTTATATAAGAAGTGACCATGGAAAGGAATTTCAAAATGAGTCTCTTGAAACTTATTGTTTGGAGAATGGAATTTTTCACAACTTTTCAACTCCTAGAGCACAACAACAAAATGGTGTTATAGAAAGGAAAAATAGAACACTAGTAGAAATGGCTAGAACCATGCTCAATAAGTATTCTTTACCAAATTACTTTTGGGCCGAAGCCATTAATACTTCGTGTTACATTAAAAATAAATCTTTTAAAAGACCTATTCTTAATAAAACATCTTTTGATTTAGTGATTATTTAGTGTGAGCCATAAATACCATTGTAAGAGGTTTTAGTGTAAGCCTTAAAACACTTATAAGAGGTTTTTGTGTGAGCCTAGAAAACACAAGTTGTAAAAGTTTAGTGTGAGCTTGAAAACACCATTTGAGTTGAGTGAAATACCCAATTGTAGAGAATTGGAGAGTGGATATAGGGTTAGTTAACACCCGAATCACCATAAACACTTGTGTCAAGTTCTCTCTTCTTCTGCTCAACTTCTTAACCACCTTATCCCTCATTTTATTTTTTTAATTTAACACCAATTCAACCCCCATTCTTGGTGCTAGGCCAATAACTTCATTTCATCTCTCATTGGGAGTTGGAGTTGCTTTCTTGAAGTTCCTTCTTTCTTTTCTTCTTCTAATCAGCTCTTTAGTCCTTTTAGAAAGCATTGCAAGTTCCTCCTCCTCCTTATCACTCTCTTATTCACATGAGGCTATTTCTACTTCTTTTTCCTTTGAAGATGATTTGAGTGCTAAGGTCCTCTTTTCTAGTTTTTCTAATTGCTCCCCTTGACCTCTCATTATCTTCATTTCTTCATCTCTCTTTAAGGCCAACTCATGAGTAAAGAGTTTCCCTATCAAGACATTCGTTGGCACTTTCCCTATTTCTGGGTTGGATTTTTGGATACTACACACTCTAACACTAAATTTCTCAAGAGGCAAAGATTTCAAAATTTTAGAATTTACCTCATGATTTGTGAGAACCCTATCGAACTTTTTCATGTTGGTGATAATAGCTAGGAGCCGATTTGTCATATCTGTTATGCTCTCTTCCTCTTTCATCATGAATAGCACCCACTCCGTCATGTACATCTCAAGTGGGTTGGATTTCACCAAAATGGTGCCCTCATGATAGTTCTCTAATGCCTTCCAAATACCATGAGCAGTTTGGCAATGTTGAACCCTTCTAATTTCTTCGCTTAAGAGAGAACTTAGAAGGATTGTCATGGCTCTTTTATTTTTATTATTGGATCTTCTGTATGCTTTAACTCATTCTTCTTTAGGGATTAGCTCCTCACTCTCATCCACCATTTTGGTGGGTGGCTTCCATTCTTTAGCAACAATATCCCATAGATCCATCACATAAGATCTAGATAGATCTTCATCCTATACTTTCAATGAGTATAGTCTGCTCCATCAAAATAAAGGTTGAGGTAAGTGTGGATTCCTTCTTGTGCCATGATCTTTACTCACACAATTAAGGTTTTTAGTGAAACTTGGCTCTGATACCACTTATTGGCCTAGTGCACCAAGAAGGGAGGTTAAATTGGTAGCTATTTTTAAAATTAAGAAGGTGAGTTCAAGTGTTTTAAAGGTAAAAGAGAAGATGAAAAGAAATAACACAAAGGTTTATAGTGGTTCGGGTATTAACAAACGCTATATCCACTCCCTAATTCTTCACAATTAGGTATTTCACTTCACTAAACTGGTGTTTTCAAGCTTACACCAAACTGCTACAACTTGTGTTTATGGCTCATACAACAACCTTACAACTTATGTTTTCTATGCTCACACAATAACCTCTCTCAAGTGTTTTGTATAGGCTCACACTTCAACCTTTTATAAGAGTTTTGAATCTAGGCTAACTCTCAACCTCTTACAATGGTGTCTATTGCTCACACCTAACAATTAATAACACATAAATGAGAATGAAAGAAATGAGTAACAAATTTGCAAGAGTTTGGTTACAAATTTATGAATTCTCTTGCATTTACATTTGTTTAGTAGAGTATTTATAGCCCACATCCATCAAAGAGATGTCACTCTAAAACTATCAACAAATCTTCAAGTTGTGCTAGGCATATTTTGCATTAAATGCTTATTAGGAGGAAGTCACAGTCACAAATTTCTAATTTGCACTAAAGAGTCGAAAATCGCCATAGAGAACCTCGTTTTGTGTCTAACAACTAGTCCACATGTTAGTTGCTCATTGGTTGCCCAAGAAATGTAGTTGTTGTGTTTTACCTTCTTTTTAAAAGTAGTGGTTGCGAGTTGTCTTTGCTTTGGGCGTGACTAAGACCGCAAATTCTTCTATTTGAAGATGAAATTTTAGCTTCTTAATCTGCGTTTGCAGCCCTAAATTTACCCTTGCAATTTTTTATCTTTAACGGATACCTTAGATACTTGGCGTGTTGCGGCTGTGACTTTGGTTCCCTCCTTTGTCACTATGAAAGTCGCGATTGTGAACCAAACACAATACACAACGCGAATTCCTCTGTGACTTAAGCTCACTTTCTTTGGCTAGGTCACGACTGCGAATTAGCCCACGAATTCCTTTGGCCTAGCTTCATCCATCCTTATGACTGATTTGCGATTGCGATTTAGGATAAACACACAACAAATTTCAATGAACTTCTCAAGGTTAGAGATTTTAAATTCCATCCAACTTCCAATGAAAAAAAAAACTATCTTAGAATCTATAAACAACACTTAATAAAAGTATTAGAATTGATCAATCTCTATTGCCAAGATTAAAAGTGGTTTATGACTTAGGTTTAACCAACCTAGTCCAACATACACCTTTTGAAGTATCACCAATAATTAAGTGTTTGTGGTGATACTTGGAGAATCTCTAATCCCTAGGTAGATCATGACTAGTCAATTCTTCTTATTGATGTTGTTGTTCCTTATCTACTCTTAATGATTTGTCCTCATCATTATCCTTGTCTTCCTCTTTTGTAGTGTGCTCCAATTCCAATTTCTCAAAGTCACAATATTATTGGCTTTAAAGGACGATTGATATTGCTTCTCTATTTGGCAAGGACCACATGTCTTGTCTCTAGAAAATTTTAGCTTTAGAAGACCTTCCACTAGCTTTTCGTTTGATAAGCTTTATAAGAGCTTCATGCTAGCATGTTCAAGTCTTCTAAGCCATAGCCAAGCTTCCTTACTAAGGGACACAAGACACTTAAAAGATTAGTTAGCCAAATTGTCTAAGTCAATTGGATAGGTATTATCTTTCCTTTGACCTTTGAAAACTACCTTTTTATCCACTAAAGTGGTAGCTTGACATTCTCTAGGGTCAAAGGAGACTTTATTACCTTTGTCACATAATTGACTTACACTAAGCAAGTTATGTTGTAAGCCATCAACAAGTAAAACATCATTAATTAAAGAACATCCATCCTTACTAATGGTCCCAATGCTAATTACCTTGCCTTTGGCATTATTACCAAATGTGACATTACCACCTTCCTTTTTCTTTAGGGCTATGAATAGCTTCCCATTGCCCGTCATGTGTTTTGAGCATCCGTTATCCACATGCCAATCATTTGCTTCATTGGTGGTTGCCAAAAACCTCTACATAACATAAGTAAATTATCTTTTCTTTAATACCCAAACATATTTAGGTTCTAGGGGGTTAGGTTTTAAAGGATCCTCCAATTTGAGGTGTGCCTTCCTAATGTAACAATAAATATTTATATGTTCATATTTCATGCAATAGTGGAATTGGAGTTTACATCTATGTGTCTTTCTCCTATACATAACTTTCATATGAGTGGGGGATTTCCTCATACCAACATGATGTGGGTGTGAGCATGAACATGCATGAATGGGTATAGGAGTAAATTTTCTATATGTGATTGAGTGAGCATGCCTTTTATTGTACATGTATGCATAGTTAGCCTTCTTAGAAATACGTTTAAGGCCTTGTTGTGCCTTTCTTTTGCCCTTAGGCAATAGAGGTTTAGTGTCATGGACACTTTTCTTTCCAACAGCCTCAATACTTGAAGTTTGAGGTGTAGAAGCCTTGATAAAAGGTTGTGGATGAAGGTGTAGAAGAAAAGGCTCCATTGAAGCCTAAACCATGCCTAATTAAGAGAGGTCTTTGTGACACTATGAGTGTATCCATATCTACTTTACCCTTATGGAATTTAAAAGTAGAGTTTCTAAGTTTAATGATTTCTCTTTTCAAAGTGTCATTCTCTTTTCTTAATGAAATTAGAGATGAAGATGACTTAGAAAGATTATCCATAGACTTTTTGAGTTCTTCATTTGAAGTCTTCAATTCACTTACAAGACTATTTAGGGATTTGAATTCATCTTCTAATTTAGTGCACTTCTTCTTGTAAGTTTTCATTTAAGACTTATACATGTCACATTTCATGGTGAGAGCTTCTAAAAGCTCATCATCTACATTATCTAATTCATCAAATTCAGAATAAGAGTAAGGTAAAGAGCTTACCTCATTAGGTGAATCCTAATAAGCCATGAAACATAGGTTTGCAACCTCCTCCTCTTCATCTTCTTCACTTGAGCTATCATCCCAAGTGTCTTTGAAGCTCTTTCTTTTTTCTTTGTCCCATTTTTTCTTCTTCTTCAACTTGGGGCAATCATATTTGATGTAGCCTTACTTGCCATATTCATAGCAAGTGACATCATTTGATCTTTCTTTCGGAGTTGGAGTTGCTTTCTTGAAGTTCCTTCTTTCTTTCCTTCTTCTAATCAGCTCCTTAGTTCTTCTTAAAAGCATTGCAAGCTCATCCTCCTCCTTGTCACTTTCCTTTTCATTTGAGGCTCCTTCTACTTCCTTCTCCTTTGTGGAAGACTTGAGTGTTAAGGTTATTCTTTTTGGCTTTTCAGATTTTTCTCCTTGACCTCTCATTCTCTTCATTTCTTCATCCTTCTTTAAGGCCAACTCATAAGTCAAGAGTTTACCTATTAAGACATCCATTGGCACCTTCCATATCTCTGGGTTTATACTCTTGGATACTACACATTCTTGCACTAAATTTTTTAAGAGGTAAAGATTTTAAAATTTTAGAATTTACCTCATGGTTGGTGAGAACCCTTCAAAAATTCTTCAAGTTAGTGACAATAGCAAGGAGCCAATTTGTCATATATGTTATGCTTTCTTCCTCATTCATCATGAAAAGCTCTCACTCTATCACGTACATTTCAAGTTTGATGGATTTCACTAAGGTGGTGCCTTTATGATAGTTCTCCAAAGCCTTCCAAATACCATGAGTAGTAAGGCAATGTTAGACCCTTCCAATTTCTTCTCTTAAAAGGGAACTTAGAACGATTGCCATGACTCTTTTATTTCTACTATTGGATTTTCTATGTGCTTCAACCTACTCCTCTTTGGGGATGAACTCCTCACTTTCTTCCACCACTTTGGTAGGTGACTTCCACTCCTTTGCAATAATATCCTAGAGGTCTACCACATCATTATCTAAAGAGTTTTCCATCCTATACTTCTAATGAATATAGTCTCCTCCATCGAAATAAGGCTTGAGGTGAGTATGGATTCCTTCTTGTGCTATGATCTTTACTCACACAATTAAGCTTTTTAAT
The DNA here is from genome assembly GCA_949677035.1 of Omphalea diandra. NCBI lineage: Eukaryota > Viridiplantae > Streptophyta > Magnoliopsida > Malpighiales > Euphorbiaceae > Omphalea > Omphalea diandra. Next base: position 8,454 of record CATIWR010012895.1, read on the forward strand.
GAGACTTGGCTTTGATACCACTTATTGGCTTAGGGCACAAAGAAGGGTGTTGAATTGGTGGCTTGTTTTAAACTTAAAAAGAAGGTTTATGTGTTTAAGAAGTGAAAAAGGAGATGAGAAGAATCAACACAAAGGTTTATAGTGGTTCAAGTGTTAACAAACCCTACGTCCACTTTTTAATTCTATATAATTGGGTATTTCACTCAACTAAACTGTTGTTTTCAAGCTCACACCAAACTTATACAACTTGTGTTTTATGGCTCACATAAAACCCTTACAACTTGTGTTTTCTAAGCTCACACAAAAACCTCTTACCAGTGTTTTGTATAAGCTCACACTTCAACCTCTTACAAGAGTTTTAGAATCTAGGCTAACTCTCAACCTACTTCCAATGGTATTTATTACTCATACCAAACTATCGACAACACTTAAAGAAGAGTAAAAGAATGAGTAGTAAATTGACAAGAGTTTGGTTACAATTAATTTAATTCTCTTGCATTTACATCTGTTTGATGGAGTATTTATAGCTCACATCCACCAAAGAGACGTTACTCTAAAACTATCCCTAAATCTCTAAGTTGTGTTAGGCAGATTTCTCATTAAATGCTTGTCAGGCAGAAGTCACAGTCGCTACTGTCATTTAGTGATCACGAATTTTCAATTTTCACTAAAAAGCTAGAAATCATGGCAGAGAATCCCATTCTGTGTCTAACAGCTAGTCCATGTGTCTTTCATCCATTGGTTGTCCAAGAAATATAGTTGTTATGTTCTACCAACTACTTAAAAGACACGGTCGTGAGTTAACTTTGTCTTGGGTGTGACTGAGACTGCAAATTCCTCTGTTTAGAGAGGAAACTTCAACTTCTTGAGTTGCAATCACGACCAAATATTCGCCCTCATAATTTTTTATTTTCAATGGTTCCCTTGGACATTTGGTGTACTGTGGCTATGGTCGTCGCTTCGGTTCCCTCCTTTGTCACTATGAAATTTGCGATCGCGACACAAGACGTGATAGCCACCTTAAATTCCCCTAAATCGCGACTGCGAATTCGCCCCGAATGCCTCTAGCCTAGCTCCATCCATCCTTATAGCTGATTTGCAGTTGCAATTTAGGGGATACAGACCGCAAATTTGGATGACCTTCTCAAGATTGGAGATTTTGATTTCCATCCAATTTCTAATGAAAAAAACTATCTTATAAACTGCAAAGCAACACTTAATGAAAACATTAGCACTGATCAATCTCTACTGTCAAGATCAAAAGAGGTTCATGACTTAGATTTAACCATCCTAGTCGAACACTTTTGATGGAAGTCTACATATATGCTCCACAAAATTATTGAGGACCCTTATCCATGAAGTCTTCATAGGCATCTATAATAATAGCTTTAATTGCATCAAGCTTTGGCTTTAATTGAGCTTCATTAGGACCTTTGGCTACTTCCCATAATAACTTCTTGAATTGCTTTCCTTTAAACCATTTTTTTTCTAGTTAGCCTAAATGTGTCTAGCACAATTTTGATGTTCAACATGTAAAACAAGGTGGTCAATACAATTAATGAGTCCCTATGATGTTAATATAAAAAATGAGCATAAAGTAACCTAAACATATTAAATCTATTATTATATTTAATATATTAAATAAAAATAAATTTAAACCTTTTGTTGGTCACTTATGAAGCTTCATCCCAAACTTTCACATATGCCCAATTTTTTGAATAATATAATAAAAAAAATACTCCCATGATAGTTAATTTTCCCTTCCTACTACATGCCATACAATGGACCAGATTTTATTATTGTAATCTTTAGCCAAGCTCTTAATAGTGCACCTCCTATAACCATTTTTAGAAAGTTCCCATCAAACCCAATAATCCTTCTATAACTCTAAAAGAATCCCAATCTCAAACTGCTATAACCCATGTACATTATGTTAAATACACAAATGCCCTCTTTTTCATTGAATTTTGTCTATAGCTTAAATCTTATCCATAGTCAATCTTTTTTTGCTTTAAAATATAAGTCCTTAATTTACATAGTGTTATTTTAGAAACCCCTTAATCTCATCCTGTATTATAGCTTTTGCTCTATAAATCTTTATCACATTAGTTATGTCACCACATTTGTTCAATATATCAGCTTCCATTTCTATTACAGATTAAAATGGATTGAGTTTGAATTTCCATATAACTTGCATATGTCTTTAAACCTTTGAACAACTATGATCATTAATGTCTTCGTTGCAAAAATTGCTTCACGATATATCATGCTTCTATATAATCTCCACTTATAACCACCTTTACAATGTGCATCAAGCTACTTTTTAGTGCTTTTGACCCACCTTATATTGTAACCATTCAAGATTGCATTCTTTCTGATAGCCATTTTGCATTGGCTTGCATCAACAAATCTCATAGCCATTTTAAACTTTAATGTACCATGATCTAAATAAGGGTCATAAACAATCTTAGACTTCTTTTTCTTCCTTCTAAATGTAAAGTCATGTTCATCACTACTTGATGGTGTAATTATTCTCTTATCGATATCATTGTACTCCAAAATAAAGTTGCCCTTATCATCTTCAACAAGAATAAATTTATCATTCTGACATCCCAAATGTTGATCATCATGCTCATTTCTATCTTTATTACCATTGTCATCCTCATGCAGAGATTGTCTTATGTTATTCATTGCTTGTGCAAAATCCTCATCATCATTGCTTAAGATGTTAATATTGTAATCACCACTATGAAATGATTCTTCATCTTAAAGATTGTAGTAAAAATCCATACTCTAATTATCCAACCCTAAGCAATACAACAGAGGATCCGGACCATCTTCATTCTCATCATTATTACATGTATTACAAATAGATGTTATACTATTTGCATAATCAGTTGGGATTTGATTAGCTTTAACTTTTTTCATTATCCTACTTACTATCCTCCTATTCTTCATGGAAGCACTCTTCATAGACATCTATTCATCCATCATTAACACAATTCAATATCCGACGAAAAGAATGTGAGTCCATCTCTAAAAGATACCCTAGGCTTTGAGTATGATATCCTAATTATGCCAAAATAACCCAACTCTTTTACATCCCATTAAAACGAATGGTAATTGAATGTATTAAGTCCATATATGTCCAAGTATGCTAATTGTTTAGTGACCCATGTCCACCACTTGTTTTTCTATGTAAAGCTACTCCCGTGATGAAAGAATATAATGAATGGCTTCATTGACTATATATTTTCTTTAATCACCTGTAAAACATATAGTTTTTATAATTATCACTCAATCATTAACTATAAATAAAATTATTTCATCTACCAACAAAATGTTCATTTTTAAATGCCCCTAAACTTGTCCACTAAATCATAACATAATTATTTAACATAATAAAACATATAAAAGGCAATAATTGAATTGATGTAATATACCATAATTTTTTGAATAGTTAAATCTCTCAGCTTTTGCACTTTTACTTTGCCTCACCTTCTCAAGATAAGGCTTAAGCTTAAGCATTCAATTTTATCAAGACTACAAGTTGTTTTCTAGTTATCTTATTTTATAAGGATTTAAAACACAACCTATTTGATCTAGTGTACAACAGTTTGTTTCAGATGCTCATATAGTACAATATGGAGGGATGATAATTCAGGCTAGATTGGGATTTATTTTGGAAGTTCAAATGAACAATTAAGGTTTATTAAAGGGTCAAACTAAGAAACAAATTTACACAAGAAAAATAAGACATTTAGGCTATTTGCAATGCAAGTTGAAGACCACGAATAGTAGAATAAAAAAGTGTAGGTTTCAAATAGTCACACCTAAATCTTTTTAGACATCACATAAAAGGATCTCATCCACATCGCTTTATGGTTGAATTGCAAGTTGCAATAAGAAAGACTGATTGCTAGAATTTCATTGCTCAAAAGTAAATAATAAGCATTACGAGCATGAGAATTCATAAGCTTAAATTAATCCTACGCATTGAAAAAGCCTTGGACTCTTAGAGCTAGTCATAATCCTGAATGTTCTGAATCAATATAGCTAAAAGGGTTAACTTTTTTTTATTGACTATTAAAATTGTAAAGACACCTATGCAGTCTATTCTAACAAAGATTCCCTTTAAAATGTTGAGGTATAAACAATGGGACCAATAACTAATTGTTATGGCTTTATAAAGACTAAAAAGCCCACAACAACACTCCAAATAAACCCAAGAGAAAATCCAAATCATAATTCTAACTTCTTAAGTTTCCAATTTGATTTGTCTAGTGCTCCTTATTATTTGCATCAGGGGCATGCTTAATACAAATTGCATTAGCTTATATGCTAAGCTTACTTGCACTTAAAAATATTTTTTATATCCCTCTACCAACTATGAAATTAGCTATATAAAAAATTTCAATTTTGTAAAAGTTAAATGGGAGGGAGAAAGGCAAATGGATAACTTAACTCTATTGTCTGAGCTATCTAAAGCTTTGTCCTTTGTTAATGAATCTATTGGTTTTCTTAGAAGTTCATCAAAAGTCTTTCTTCTCTACATTTTATGAAAGTGAATGCATAAGTTAGCAAACTCATGTGATTTTAGAAAAACAAAAAGCATAGATGCTATCTCTTTTTCAAATAAATTACCCTATGGGTAAAGCTCTTTTAGATTCAAACACTTTACAATAGTGCTAGGAATTATACCGGATAGTCTATTGTCAGATAAATCCAATGAGGGCAAAATTTGAAGTAACCCAACTTTTGTTGGAATATAACTAGTAAGTTGATTGTGAGGTAAATGTAGTCCAACTTGGAAATTAAGAAAGACTGAGATTTTCTAGGGGTATTGATCCATTAAAGTTATAATGACCAAGATCCAACTCGATCAAGTTATGACAACTACCAATACTTGAAGGTGTGGTTCTTTATGAATTATTGGAACTCATGCAAAAAGTAGTAATGAAACTTAAATTGCCAAATGAAGATGGGACTTGTCCAGTGAAGTTGTTGCTAGACAAAGTGAAATATTACAATAGCTGAAATTTCTCAAAATCAATATGAATAGGACCAGATATATAATATCATCCTAGCTGCACGAATCTTAAATTAACAAGGTTTTCAAGACCTGGGGGAATGGTATTCTTCAATTGATTTTCTAATAGATTAAGAATGGTCATGTCTTTAGAGATTGGCTATGAATTTTGGAATGAATCCATTGATAAAATTCCTTTAGAGTAATTAACTAGAGAATTAAATGAAACTTAAGTAACTGTGAAGCTTGTTAATGCAAATATAACATCTTGAAGATTAGGCAGCAACATTCCTAGATCTTTTAAAATTAAAACAGTAAAATAGTTTGAGAAGAGAATAACTTTTTCAAGAGCAAAACATTTGAGAATGTAATAAGGATAAACCTAGAAAACTGGTTATATACTAGACCACCATTTGAAGAAAGAGGCTTTTATTACATCCTATATAAAATAATATAAATTATATAAAAATAAAAATATATAATAATAAAAAATATATAAATATATGTTATAATAGAAATATATAAAAAATAAAAATATATAATAATATAAATATATAAATCATATAATAAATATAATGAATCTCTCGAAATCTCTAAACTGATCATATTGGATTAGCAAATACCACATGTATAAACAAATATTATGTAACAACAAAACCACATGTATAAACCAATATTATGTAATAGCAAATCTAATAAACCAACCATGCACAAACCAATTCTACGTAACAGTAAAAGAAAAAAATTGATGTGATACATGTAATCTAGTTAGTTCAAAATCTTTGCTTTTTACTTATTTATACTAACTCATAATAATTATTTATACTGACTCATAATAATCTCATAATTATTGCTTAAACACACCTATTATAATACCATGCATAAACCAAGGGAAAATAGCATAAATATTAAAAATTTTCAAACTGCCATTATTTAGCTTAATTATTGCATAATCATCTTAAACTCACCTAAATTTGTAGCTCTTACAAATAAAGGTAACAAACAACTTGTACTTTGCTTGCCATCAAAAACTTCTTGCAGAAGATATCAAGTTTGTGTTCCAGCCTTAAAGTAGCAAGTTTGTGTTTCAACCAAATTTCAAAACACAATGATTCTTTTCTTTAAATGTATTAATTCATTAAGGTTGAAATATAGTCGTTTTGATGACTTGGCCATTTTATCAATGTCATCAAATCCTTTTTGCTTTGGATGCCATGTCATCAACACTTTTGGTTCGCATTTGCAATGTCATGTCCTGAGGTTATATTTTTAAGAATTTTAAAATTTATGTATTTAAAAATTGAAAAAAAAGCGTAGAGGATTTGTTTGTAAAATTCCTAAAAGTTCAGGATTTAATATGTAATTTTTCTAAGTTAAATAATTTAAAATTTAAAGAAAGACCAAATCACCCTTATCCTATGTTTGGATTGAGGTAAAATAAAGAGAAAAAAAATAAAGATGAAAAATAAGTAATTATTGTAACTATTCATTGTTTAGAAATGAAAGGAAAATAAAGAAAAAAAAAATACTTTTATTTTCTTCTCTTTATTTTCCCTTTAAAATGAAGAGAAAATATGATGATTGGAAAAATTTATGATAAATTTACATATTTGCCTTTGATATTTCTTTATTGAAGAGAGAAAATTTTATTTTCCCTCATTCTTCTTTAACTAAATATGAGTAAAGAAAATAAATGAAAGAAAATAAATGAAAGAAAATAAAATTTATTTTTCATTCTTACTTTTTTATCCAAACATGAAGAAGAAAAATAAATAAAAAAATAAGATTTATTTTTTTCTCCCTATACATTTTTCTAAACATAGGGTTAACGTAATAACAAACTACAAAAATCATCTTAAAAAAATTGAGAGGATGATGATAACGCTTTTATTTTATAGTATAGAAAGACCAAATCAGCCTTTAAATAAATTACAAAATCACCTTCAAAAATTTAGAGACAGACCGTAACAGTTTTTATTGCATAGTATATAATAATAAATAAAAAAATGACATAAATGCTTTTATTTTTGTGGTCAAACAAAAATGCTTTTATGATTAGCCATACATAAAAAAATTTTGGAGCGTTTCAAAAAAATAAAAAGGACCAGAGAAGGGAGACGTGAAACAGAAGAGGTTCTACGGCTTCGAAGACAAAGCGACGTTACATACACAAGGACACAACACCGAGGATTGTGTGTGTGTGGGTGTGAGAGAGAGAGAGAGAGAAATGAACAATTATAGCAGAAGAAGTGACGATGAAGAAGAGAAGGGTTTGCTGTGGAAGCTTCCAGAGGTTAGGCTTAAGGAGTTTGGAAAGGTTGGGCCCGCTTTTGGCCTTGGCGCCGGCTGCGGCGTCGGCTTCGGCATCGGCTTTCTTGGAGGTAAAAATTAATTCTGATTTGTTTGGCTTCGTTAGCTTTCATTCAACAAACGAAGCAAATATTCCAAATATTTACTGAACAGGGGTTGGCTTGGGTCCTGGGGTTCCTGGTTTACAATTGGGTGTTGGGTTCGGTGCTGGATGTGGAATTGGGTATGGATTCGGGTATGGGGTAGGCAGAGGTGTAGCTCACGATGAGAATCGCAGATATTCTAATGTTGGGAAGTTGTTCCCGGGTCCCGGAAATCTTCCTACCCAGTAAGCACACGTATGCTTTATTTTGGTTTCTGTTTCTATTTCTTTTTATTCCTTTACAACTTCACCAACTATTCAATTTCCATCTCTCTTTCTCTCCTTTGCCTTTTGCTTTTATTTTATTCTTTTTTTTTTAAATTTTTTATTGGTGAAAGTTCATTTCTTTAATTTAGATTTAGGGTTATTAATATGACGACTTCTTGAGCTAATAATTCATTTAAATCTATTATTCAAATAATAATTTTCATAGTAGATCGGCATGGAGTTCATGATAGAGATCATATATGTCATGGTGATCAAAATTTTCTAATATCATAGATTACGTTACTGTAATGAAATACGCACGTGCGCGCACGCGCACACACACACCCCAAAACAAATTATGAAATAAAATCCTACTAAATTGGCATAAATAATAAACTTCCAAAATAATGAAGACCTAAAAGAAATTTAATTATTTCTGCATAAAAAATTTAGAATAGAATTTTTTTTTTTTAAAATAAATCCTAAATAGAATATCTCTACTGAATACCAAAACCAAGAATAAACACAGACAAGAAAATTACTTTACATAAAATCCCAAAACTGATTGACCAGGTTTAGGATGTTTTTGCATCAAGCATGTTCATGCAAACTACAATAAAGAAAGAAGGGTCAAGCATGGACTTAAGAAAAGTTGATTCAATAACATTCTGTCAATGCTATAGTTGTGCTGTCTTTTGCATTGGAGATATTACTTCTCTACTTCTCCACTCACTTCACACTCGTTACAAGCACTCTTTAAATTAAGTACATTAGGTAAAACCTTGAAACTAGTTATAAATGATGATGACTTTACAGCAGAAACAGTGAGGTTTTCCTTGCTGTACTACACAAGCTGCGATACTCTTACCACATAAAATATTATAAAACTGGCAGCCTAATACTAGAGGCAAGCCTAGGATTTCCCACAACGAGCAAAAAATAAGCAGTTTCTTTAGTGCTGAAACCACTTCACTTTTCCACAGCCTGCACCCTGCACAGTCGCAGCACATAAACAACAGCTTCATACATACACTAGATGAACTCACTTTTTGCGTAATTGGTGCTACTATGTCAGAATTTTAAGTTGCATTTGTTATGGTTTGGCACATTGTATGCTGTTGTTGATGCTAGAATTATAAAATTTTGTTTGTTCACAATGTGCCTCATGTTGCTAAGGGGTGCACCTGTACTTCTAGGCCTCAAGACGCTTTTGCGCCTCAGTGCACCTTTCACCTTTGACAGTTATGAATATTCTCGTCACATATGCAGCCTAATCTGGGACTTGCATGTTTAGCTACATCAATGGTAATTCTACACTACACCCATCTTTTGATGCAACACATCACTTTGTGGAGATGCTTCAATGGTATATCTATGTGGATAAAAAACAAGTGATACTAGATATGACAAGTTTTATGTTGGATGCTATTCTTCTTATATACTATTTTGAAACCAATTGTGTAATTCAATTTAGATTAAGGTTTTCATAAATAGGGTATATTGAGTTAAAAATAAATAAATTTTATATTGCATGATGGTGTAGTGAGTGCACAAAAGTTTGATTTTATTTGAATTCAAGTATATAAATTAATTTTCTTCTCAAACAAGTATATAAAATAATAGTTCTGAATTGCATTGAAATTATGGATATAATAGGTGAGGGAGTGAGTTGAAGCCTTTAAAATTTCGTCGGTATTTTCAGCTGATATGATAAATAGTAAGTAGGGGAATAAACTAATAATGCGATTTTGTTATTAGATTTCAGAATTGGGTGCTGTCGTTGTCATAGCCAAGATGGTTGTTGTAAGTATTCTTGAGAGACAGAATGAGAGGGATAAGGAGATAAAAAGGGAATTTCTTGATTTATTGAATATGAAGGCTTGGTATGTTTTTCCTAAAAGGGAAAAGAAGGGTCATTGTGGATAGTCATAATGAAGTTACAATGTATGGGTATGTTGGACATGTTTATCATCTGAAGATCTCCATAATTGTATTTGGAGGTTTTTATTATATGTAAAATGTAAAGCTTTGGTTACAATGTAAGTAGGAGCAAGTTTAATAAAACAATTATTTTCAAAATTTTGAAAATTTACTTAATTTTGGTTTTTATGAGATTTTTGCAGTGTTACAAATATGTGAATTTTTATCATTATGTATGATAAATATTACTTTGAGCATGTTGCCTAGTTGATGGTTACATGGTTGTCCAACATATTTTAAAATAACTCAAATCTCCACCATAGAATTCAACAATGGCTATTACGTAACGTAATAACTATTATATAATGGTATTTTTGTCTTCTGTTATTTTATGCCCGCCGTTTAATGGCTAAAAAATTTCTGTAACTATAACGACGATAATGGCCGTTACGTATCGGTAACGGCCATCACATAACAAAGCATATATATATATATATATATATATATATATATATATATATATATATATTCTCTTCTTTTATTTTTTTCTTCTTCCATTTCATTTGTGCTAAATCATAACTCGGCTAGCTACATTTCAATAATTCTTCATAGAGTAATTCAAAAAACTCAAAAAAAAAAAAAAAAAAAAAGAAAATTAAAATTTATATTTATTAGTTAGTTGTAAGTCGTAGTTTTGGCGACTATGAAAATATTTCTTAGTTTATAAGATTTTGTAATTTTTTGCTTAAAAATTGTGGAACGGTTTGTTCTTACTGTTATGTTACAACAACAACAGTCTCATTACCGTTATATATGACTGCGACCGCGATTTAAATCCATGATCTCCATAGTTTACAGAAATTGAGGTTTGGGTGGTTTTGAAAAGACTGGTTTAATTTCCTCTTCCAAGTTGGAGTCAATGTCCGAAAATACTCAAGTCAACTATTTTATGCTAATTAGGTACACAACTTTCAATTTAAGTTCAATTCAATTCTGGTTTAAATTAGTTGGAGAGCATGCCTAACACAGTCGAACATGGTTCAAAAAATGTACATAAAGATGCCCCTTTCTCTCTCTAAAATTCAACTTACTGAAACAAAAAATTTTAAATCCAACAATCTTTATTCCACTTAATTGATCATGAAATTCATTCTTTAAAACATAAATCTTTTCAAATTTCAAATCATGATATTGCATTATTTCCAATTCAAGAACCTTATTATGAACCAAAAAAAAAAAAGTATTTTGAAATTCATACTCGATTATCGACATTAGCCATTGGGCCATTGTTTTGCACTTGACCAACAAGCTGTCCTTTCACTCTTTTTTGGCCTTTTCCTACTGTGGGTATCGAACTTGTGTAACAATTGCCCACATCAAAGAATTGGAACACTTCTAACCAAAGGCCCTAAATCTCTGCAACAAGTAAACCTAAAAGTACAACTCTTTTTTTTTATTTTTTCAACCTTGATAGTAGCCACACAATCATTGAGGCTTGTAAATGTTGAACTGAAGCTAAAGCAATAACTAAATTGAATGATCTAGGATGTTTTATAAACAAAATTCCACCAATACTCAAATTCCATTCAACTTGAGGAAAAATGGTGGAACAAAACGAGAACGATAACATCTATAAGTAGCATAAATTGGTTTGATTTATGAATGCACCAACCCTTTTATCAAACAATCTATTGGAAGCAAATCAAGATAGGAAATAAAACAAATGAGAATCCTACTAAAAGCCTTGTATATAATTAATTGTTAAGAATCCATTAGACGACATGCTCTAAGAACTCTTGAATCAATTTGTTATGCTCACTCTAGGAAAGCTAGAAGATAAGTTGTAGTTGATTAGATTAGAGCTTTTAGGAAATTAAATTTTTAAAACCTCAATCTTGAAGACTCCACAAATGTTAATTATTCTCTTGATAAGTCAAAATTTGTATTCTACCAAAGAACACAAGAAAGTAAAACAAAAACTTGTTGAAAAAACTCAATGTTATTATTGATATGATAAAAGTTGTGTGTGTTCAATACATAAGAAGCCCTTTAAATATCTATCAAAACTAAACTTTCCTATTTAAAAAGGATATATGTTCCTATTCCAGGTTGTATCTAAATGGGAATATTATTCCAATTGAGAATTCTTAATTAATAGGGAAAATACAACTTATAGCAAGCAGGAATCGCACCAATGCCCGATTATGCCTTCCCCTTACACGCCCATGACTCAATTACAGAAGTTGGAATAGTAAAAATGCACACTTCCTATTCCAAGTCATATCTAAGTGAGAATATTATTCCAATTAAGAATTCTTAATTGATAGGTAAAATAAATATAGTAAGTAGGAAACGGGCCAATGCACAACTATGCCTTCCCCTTACACGCCTATTACTCAATTACAGAAGTTGGAATTGTAAAAATGCACGAACATGTGTCTTCCCTTGCATAATTATGACTTAGCCCCAAAAAGTTTGGATTGCTTGGATTGGCTCAAGCATGGCTATTTGTCATTCCATGCATGCCCGTGTCATGTGTTAATTATTGTTCTTCAGGTTTTCAACCTTGTTCATCCTCTTGAATATGAAGGTAAGTCATTAATCTTAGGAATGCATTGAAATCTTCAAGAATAATCTCTTTCTCTTGTATCTCCATGATTAATTTTTGCAAAACTTCCTTTATGCATTTAGTTCGTGCTCTGGCATTGGACCTCTAATTCTTTGCAATTGATCTTAGAAATACTTATGAATGCTTGTTTGAACTTTTTAGCCAACAACTTGATCACAATTATTTCTTCCCTCCTCAAAAGGATTTGTCATTGAATCACCTAAATCAAATAAAGATAAGTCAACAACATTAAAAGTCACATTGATATTACTATAGTTGTTTGGCAAATCAAGCTTGTAGGTGTTATCATTGATCCTTTCTAGGATTTGAAAATGTTTATCTCCTTTAGGCTGCAATTTTGATTTCCTTTGTGTAGGAAAACCTTTTCTTATGCATGTGTACTCAGACGCAACCTCTAGGTTTAAAAACAACCTTCAAATGCCTCCTATTAGCTTGCTTAGCATTTTGCTCATTGTTCCTTTCAATGTTAGTCCGAATCTTGGCATGTGACTATATCTTTCTTTTTTCTTACCATGAAGAGTAGCACGTTTGTTAGCAGACAAAAGTAAAATATTCAAAGAGGTTAAAGGATTAAAGCCATAAACAATTTCAAAAGGTGAAAAGGAAGTAGTAAAATGAACAAATTTGTTATATGCAAACTCAATATGTGACAAACACTTCTCCCATTCTTTTGAATGATACTGCGTAACCAAATAGTGAGTGTCCTATTAAATACTTCGGTTTGTCCATCTATTTGAAGATATGCAACGATAGAAAATAGGAGTCTAGTTCCTAACTTATTCTATAAAATGCGCTAAAAATGACTTAAAAACTTAATATCTCTATCAATGACAATTGTCCTGGGCAAACCATGTAAACGAACCACTTCTTGAAAGAACAAGTCAGCATTATGTGTTGCATCATTGGTTTTAAAACATGTGATAAATGATCCATTTTACTAAACATATCAACAACAAATATGTTGTCTTTACTAGTTTGAGGCCTTGGTGATCGTAATATAAAATCAATAGAAATATCAATATAAGGTTAGCTAGGTACTGGTAAAGGGGGTATATAAGCCATGCGGTTTAAATTTATATTTTGCTTGGCTACATGTAATGCACTTAGCACAAACAGGTTGCACTTCATACTTCATATTAGGCTAATAAAAACGCTCATGTAATGCATCTTAAGTTTTGTGCACACCAGATTGCCCCATCAAACCACCCCTATGAGTTTCCTTAATAAGCAACTCGCGAATAACACAAATAGATGCACACAAACTATCTTTCCTAAATAGAAATCCTTCATGCCTGTAAAAATCACCAAATGCACGCTTATCACATGCATTCCATACTTGGCAGAAATCAAAATCATTAGCATACAAGTTTTTAAGCAATTCAAAATCAAGTAATTTAATTTGCAAAGAAGTAATGCATACCTTATAGACAATGCATCATCTACAACGTTTTCCCTCCCATGCTTATACTTGATTACATAAGGAAATGTTTCAATGAAATCAAAATCATTAGCATACAAGTTTTTAAGCAATTCAAAATCAAGTAATTTAATTTGCAAAGAAGTAATGCATACCTTATAGACAATGCATCAGCTACAACGTTTTCCTTCCCATGCTTATACTTGATTACATAAGGAAATGTTTCAATGAACTCTAGCCACTTAGCATGTCTTTTATTAAGCTTACCTTGGGATTTCAAGAATTTTAAGCTCTTATGGTTAGAATAAATAATGAAATTCCCTTGGCCACAAGTAATGCTGCCATGTTTGAAGAATTCTCACTAATGCATAAAGTTTCTTGTCATAAATAGGATAGTTTTTCATCACTTTTGTCACTCCTTTCTTTTGAAAACTCTCTTTTGTTGCATCTTCACTCACCCCTTTTTCCTCACTCTTATTTTCCCCCACTTTATGTTCTTCTAAGCTTACCCTCATAAACTTCTCCAAGTGAAAGTGCAACAAGAGTACTTTTCTTCCCATCCTTGTCAAAGTTATAGTCATTTGTGCGACCATTATGCAACACCCTTCTATCAAATTGCTATGGACATCCTAACAAAAGATGGTTAACATGCATAGGCACTATGTCAAATAACAACTCTCCTCTATACTTGCCTAATTTGAAAGCAACAAAAACTTGCTTGGTCACCCTAGTCTCCCCACTATAATTAAGTTACTTCAACTTGTAAGAATGTGGACGCCTTAAGGTATGTAACCCTTGCTTTTCTATGAGACAGTTGTCAAAGGCAAGAGGCACACTTAGGTGCAAAGGGGTCATGGAGCTTAGGCGCAAGGTGCAAATGCCCGCCTGAGCGAAGTGAGGCACGCTGCGAAATAAAGAAAAACAATTTTCAAGCAATATTATTCATAATAATAAAATAGGCTACTTAAGAGTTCTAATATCAATAACATCAAACATAAAAAAGTCCTCAATTATTAAAAATTCTAGCAACACTATTATTCTTGAAGTAAAAAATAGGCCATTTTTAAAAGTCTCAACATATAATCTTAAATTCCACTAAAACCAAGACAACTACTCTTCACAGAGTAACATAATCTCCATCATCATTGCCATCATCATATTCATTTTCAAGGTTCTCTTCTTCATCATTCTGATCATCATACTCTCCAAAATCAAATTCTTCTTCTCTTTCATCTCTAAGTATGAGAGGAGTTGTGCCTCTTAAGCTAGAAGATGGTGCTTTTGCCTTTTCTTTAGGCGTTGCACATGGAGGAGATGCTTGCACAAGATTTTTGCCTTTTGCTTCTCCTCTTCCTCTAGTACTATAGGCATTCTCTTCAGTTCTAGCAGTTCTAGCAACTGCATTCCATGTCAAATCATCACCTTGAAACACAAGTTCATCATCTTCTTCTGCTTCATCATCCAATCTACCCATCAACCATTCATTAGCATCATCAATATCACGTAAAGAAATGGGGTCAATGTGGTCTCGAGTATCATGTTGACGCTTCAAAGCGTGGTTATACTTTACAAACACTAAATCATTCAATCTTTGTTGAGCATGCCATTCCTCTTTTTGTTGTGAACTTGAAATAGATAAATGGTAATAAGCATTATTTTGTTGTGTAACATACTACCTATAAGTTTTTATGAAAAAGTAATTAAAGTAATATTAGATTTATCGCTTAAATGTTCAAGGATGCTTCACTTACACTCACAACTAGATGCACTATAAGTGAGATTTAAAACTTTCACAACAAATTTTTGCAATTGTGGAGTTGAAGATCGATAAGATATCCACCACTCGGTAGTTCACATAGATTAAATGAATGTTGGTTAGATTGATGCTTTAATCTAATGAATGGAAATTAATATGTAATAAATCACTCTAAATTAGAAATTCACTCACCTATTGATTTTGTCGTCCTATGTCTTATAGCTAGAGAAGTTCCAAATATACCTTATGCATTCTGATATAAATAAAGATAGTTGATAGTTTATTTTGTCTTGATCTTCATGGTTTAGAACCAACTTTTCCAAAGCTTCATATAGACCCTTCATAATCACTTTATCTTCAAATATGTTAGTATTTAAGTAGAAAAATTCAGGATTCAAATAATGCCTTGCTGCATGTAGAACCAATGGAGTTGACATTCTCACCTGTTTTCTATAATTTTAAAAATTTCTTTGTATTTCTCTGCGTTTTCATTAAAGGACTTTGCAATTGCTTCTTTAGCTATATTCATAGCTTTATAAATATATCCCATTGGTGGCTTTTTCTCACCGTCAACCAATCTAAGCACACGAATTAAAGGACCAAATAGCTTCAAGATGTACACAATGCTGGTTCAAAAGCTAGGCATAAGAATGATACTAGTCGCCTTTTTCCAGCAGGCTCATTTGATCACTTGATTTTTGTCCAATCCTTAGAAGTAAACATTTTTCTCAAATTATGATTCTGTTGATGTATGCGTTGAAGCGTGAGAAAAGCAGTAGCAAATTTTGTGATACCGGCCATAACAAGTTCCTTTTGTTAAGTAAAGTGCCTAAGCATGTTCACTGCATCCGGTTGAACATATTATAGGCATTCAAACTCACAACTCTGTTTAATGTCCTATGAACACTAGACATCTTCCGTATATTAGATCAATACAATAGGCAACACATAGAGTCCAATATAAATTAGTTCTTTTTGCTTCTAACAATTTACTTTTCAAAGTTGAAACATGACAAAGATAAATATATGACATTATTAGCATTGTACAAACCTAGTGTTTGTAAGCAAAATAGTAATAATTTTTTTCCTGCAAGCAGATTAAAAGTAGCATTGTTAGTGACAATTTGAACAACATTCTTTTCTCCAACACATTCTACTATACCATCAAGTAATTCAAACATCTTTTCTTCCGTCTTTGAATATTTTGAAGCATCAACAGATTCAGTGAAAACTCCCATTCACTAAAAAATTGATCAGTGTCCTATTCTTCTTCTTTGTCCAACCATCTACCATTATTGTACAACCATACTTTGCCCATTCCTCTTTATAAGACATCATTGCACGTCTCACAACCAAAACTTCTTTGTTTAGAAGAGGAACTCACACCTCATGATAACTGGGAGGTTTCATGCCAACACCAAATTGTTCAATTGATTCAATCACATCAAAACTTGGATTTTTGACAGCATTAAAAGGAATCGCCGCATCTTACATCTATCTCGCTATATCTCTACAAGCTCTCTCTTAATTCATTCTTGCATGCCTCATTGATGGTAGTTTGTTTCATCTTTTATTGTTTTCTAGTTTGCACTATTTTTCGCATTAGGTGTGAAATATACATCAATTGGACGTTTTTGTCTCGGTGTTTTTCTCACATTCGTAGATTTGCTACTTCCTTCCCGTGTTCCAAAGTTTGCTATATCATCCTCTCTCTCATCATTATCATAAGTCTCAACATCATCAAATTCAGGAATTGATTCTTCTCTAAATTAGATGTTGCAGCTTTCTTCAGCATATAATCTTGAATTTCTTCACGTCCATGGGATGAACATTTTTTACAAGCTGTGACATTTTGATGCCCTCCAACTATGTGTTGCTTTGCTTAAAATATTTCCCCTTTTGTTACTTTATCGCAGAAATTACCAATTATATTATTTTTGTTATTCGAATTGTGTAAATGAACATATTTCGAACAAGGATCCCTTTTATAGCTAGCGGTACTTTCACTAGTACTATTGTCCACGTTTCAGGTTCAAAATTATACTAAAATAAAAGCTTAAAAGCCAAAAAAAAGGGGTAAGAATTAGAATTTGGGATTTCTACGATTTTAATTCAAACAATTATACTAAAATAACAGCTTGTGCAACCACATAAAAAAAAAAAAACAGCAGGTTGGTGGACTGCTGTTGCAGAATAGGAAGAAAGGAACTGGCACAGCTCTCTCCCTTAAAAAAGAACAAAAAAAGGAAGTATGAAGAAAAGAATTGGTGCAGCCCAAAAAAAAAAAAAGCAACAACAGCTGTAAAAAGGACTGCTGCTGCTGCAGAATTGGAAAAAAAAAATCACCCAAAAAAAAAATAAAAAAGCATTGGTGCTATAGAATAGGAAGAAAAGAGATGTGCAAGAACCCAAAAACAAAAGAGCAACAATAGCAGGCTATGAATGGTGGACTGCTGCTATAGAAAAAGAAAAAAAAAAAGAAAAAGAGAAGATGATTGATCACAAAAGAAAAGAGGAGAAGATAAGCCAAAGAAAATTATAAAAAAAAGAAAAGAAAGCAGGAAGAAGAATAGAGTGGCCTGTCACAAAAGAAAAGAGAATATGTTGCAAGAAGAAAAAAGAGGAAAATAAAAGATGCAAGAGAGAGAGACGTACCTGGTTGTTGCAGCCTAGGGTTTTCTTCAGTTTTGTCACAGGGGAAGGGAATGGGAGAAAGATGAAACCTTTTTTTTTTTTTTGGTTCTATAGTCTTGTAATTATTGTTATAGGATGTAGCCCATTCTATGGTAAGCTCATTTTTTAAACAAACATCAATGGTGGAGATGAAAGCATCACAATAAAAGTAATAAAAAAAAAAATTAGATCTATAAGTTTATCAAAGGCGCGCCTAGGCACGTGCCTTGCGCCTCTACAGAGGCACGCGCCTCATGAATATCGCCTACCTTTAATGCGCTGACCCTAGCGCCTGGAGCCTGAGGCGCACCTTTAGCAACACTGCCATAAGAGTAGTACTAGCAACATTAGTTGTCCTACTCCCATCAATTATCACATCACAAACCCTATTCTTTATAAGACACCTAATTTGGAAAAGATTCTCTCTTTGGATACATTCTTCTTGTCAGACCTGCATATTCAAAGCTCTTTTTGATACAAGTGGCCGACCACTTTTGGCCATAGTGAATTACTCATCATCTTCTTCTTCAATTTCATCTTCAAGAGGTGGCGTCTTCTCTTCTTCATCTTCCTTTTCACTAGCTGAATAATACTCTCCATCAACCATGAACATGGTTCATTGATTAGGGCAACCCCACTTGTAATGACCTATGCCTTGACTTTTAAAACATTTAATATTTCTTATGATAGTAGTAGAGTCAATCTCACCCTTGCCCTCACTTAGGTTGGATGTTTTTGGAGCCTTTTTGAATTGGGTTTTAGGCTTGGATGATAAAGCCTTGTCATCTTTCTTCCAATTTGATTTGAATGGCGAAGTATAGGAGGAAAATCGATTTGTACTACCTCTTGTTTTTAGTTGTCTCTCTACCTTCAAAGCAAGATGAAGCAAGTCTTCTACCTGCATATATGATTGCAATTTAACCACATTAGCAATCTTTTTGTTCAAACCATTGAGAAACTTTGCTATTGTTGTTTCATCATGTTCCTCTACATTTGCTTTTATCTTAGCTACCTCCATCTTGTTGCAGTATTCCTCAAGACTCTTTGGGTCCTTGCATGCGATTTTGAAGTTGATTGTACATTGGTACAAATCTCCTTTGCAGGATGGATTTCAAATCTCTCACTTTTGCTTGGTATCATCCTACCAAGTAATAACATAATCTTCAAAAACAACTACAAGCAACTTCAACTTCTTGGATTCATTGTAATCGTTGCAATCGAACTTTAATTCAATCTTCTTTTCCCAATTCAAGTATGCCTTGTGATCCATTCTTCCATGAAAGGATGGAATTTTCAGTTTGACTCCATTATTGATGTTACTATTCCTTGCCATCACCTCTTCTTCCTTTCCATGGTCACCAATCGATTCTTTATTGTCAAAGTCATTAGCTACTTGAACTCTCCTTGGAAATCGTCTAGCTTGCATGATTAGGTTAGGAGCTTTAGGTGGCTAGCTCCTTATGATTGAAACTTCTAGCGTCTCAATTCTATCAACCATCTCACTACATTTCCTATCCATAACTTGCAACATCTCGGTTGAGGCTTGGAATTGATCTACCTCATTTTGTGGATTACTTGTTGACTCATCTTGGATTAAGTTGCAAAATAAGGTTAGTAAAGCAAAAGAATAATTCCTCACTTCACCCCCTCGCATGTTTCACTCAAGTTCACTCGTGTTTCACACTTAATGTTTTTTCTCTATATGAGCTCACAACTCTATTTTGTTGTTAGGATTGGTTGCAAAAATCAAAATTTATAGAATTTTGTTAAATCACAACAAAAAGTAAAGTAAACCATGATAAATTAAAGACAAAGTAGAAACAGATCAAACTAGGAAATAAAATTTCATAAACGAAATTAAGAAAACTAAACCGAAGATTACAAAGCACAAGCAGTAGGATCTGCTTGATTCTCCCTGATTTCCTTGTATTTTCAGCATTTTTTCTTGTCTTCTCCTTGCCCTTTCCAAACACGATCCTAATTTAATAAGTTTTTTTTCATCTTTTATTGGTTGAATGCTTTGTTCTTTTTAATCTTTTTAAATGTAAAAATGGAGATAAAATAAAAGGACAATAACTAAAAATCACAAGATAATTAAAGGTCAAACTAGCACTTTGAAATCAAGTGATGCAAACTCCATCAATGACACTTTGAAACTTAATAATTATAGAGAATTGTGAACTCTAAACATGTATATTGAAATCCAATACTAATAATTGAAATCAAACGTGGATAATTTAATACCAAAGATTGACACAATAGAAAAGAGTAGACTAGATAGAAAAGGAAGAACAAACATGCAAAAAGCAATGGTTAGATAACAAAATTGGAATTTAAACAAACAAATACATAAATTAAAGAAATGACTAGAAAATCTGAGGAAAGAAAAGATATAACTTGATTTAAAATTGAAGCTCTGATAATAAATTGACATGAACCCAAATATATTAACTTGAGACCTAATATCTTTTTGTTTGGAAGCAACCAAATTGACATGAACGCAAGTATATTAAATGTGAGATCCAATATCTTTTTGCTTGGAAGCAACTCTTGGAAAGCTAAATCAGGTTTAATCCAAGTCTGTGACCCAATCCCAACCTATGGAATAAAACCTTGGAATAAAATACCTTCAAAGTAGTTAGCTTTGAATGTTTGAACCTTGATTTAAGCAAGAATCAAAACAAGAGAAACACTCAATGTAATTTTATTCAAAAGATAACTTGATTCTTGTTTATGTATGAAAGCCCTTTTAAATAGTCATCAAAACTTAAGTTTTTTACAGGGAAAAAGATTTAATTTCCTATAAAGTCACATCTAAATGAAACAAAGTAAAAGCTAAGTTTCTTAATTAGAACGAAAAACAGCTTGAGAGTTAAAAAGGAATCACACTTTTGCATGGACATGCAAAAAATTTGCATGGCTGTGCTGCACGGCCATGACTGATTGCAGTTGCTAGAGTTGACTCTTTGCATGCCCACGTCTTTTTTGCATGACTATCTTTTCTTGCATAGCCATAACTCTACTTCAGAAGTTGAAATTGCACAAAGGCATATCCATGTTTCATTTTGTACGCCGTGCCATGTTTAAATCCTTGTTCTTCATTTGTTAAGCCTTTTTTATCATTCATAATATAGAGATAAATCACTAATTTTGGTAATGCGTTGAAATCTTTAAGAATAACCTCCTTTTGCATCTCCATGATTAATCAATGCAAAGTCCACGTTCTAATTATTGTCCACATTCCAATTATTGGGTCTTCAATTCCTTGTAATACTTCTTAGGAATGCTTATGAGTGCTTGCTTGATCCTTTTGGCCAACCCCTTGATCTCCATCATACTAGGTGCATTAGTTAAACTAAAAGACATTACTAATCACTCATACAATCCATACTTAATTTTAAATATTGTCTTCCATTAATCTTCCATTTTCATGCGAATTTGATAATAGTCACTCTCTACATCCATTTTAGAAAACAAATTGCATAGCCATAACTCTACTTCAGAAGTTGAAATTGCACAAAGGCATATCCATGTTTCATTTTGTACGCCATGCCATGTTTAAATCCTTGTTCTTCATTCGTTAAGCCTTGTTTATCATTCATAATATAGAGATAAATCATTAATTTTGGTAATGAGTTGAAATCTTTAAGAATAACCTCCTTTTGCATCTCCATGATTAATCCTTGCAAAGTCCATGTTCTAATTATTGTCCACATTCGAGTTACTGGATCTTCAATTCCTTGTAATACTTCTTAGGAATGCTTATGAGTGCTTGCCTGATCCTTTTGGCCAACACCTCGATCTCCGTCATACTAGGTGCATTAGTTAAACCAAAAGACATTGTTAATCCCTCATACAATCCATATTTAGTTTTAAATATTGTCTTCCATTAATCTTCCTTTTTCATGCGAATTTGATAATAGTCACTCTCTATATCCATTTTAGAAAACAAATAAGAGCCATGGAATTTATCAAGCATATCATCTAATTTAGGGATAAGATATCTATACTTAATCATTATTTTGTTGATGGCTCAACAATTTATGCACATGCACCATGTTCCATTGTTTTTTGAGACTAAGATGACAAAAATCGAACATGGGCTAAGACTCTCTTAAAGACCCTTTTTGTATCAACTCATCTACTTGCCTTTAGATCTCTCTTGTGTCTTTAGTAGTAGCTATATAAGCAGGTTGGTTTGGTATGGTTGAATCAAGTATGAAGCCTATTTGATGTGAATGCCTCTTAAAGGAAGTAATCCATGGGGAATCTCCTCAGGAAAAAGATCCTCAAACTCCTACAGTAGACACGACTATGTCTCTACTCTTGCATGACCATGACTCAATTCCAGAAAGTTTGGATTGCTTGGATTGCCTCAAGCACGATCATGTCTCATTTCATGCACGTCCATGTCATGTGTTAACTATTGTTTTTCATGTGTTAAGCCTTGTTCATCCTCTTCAATACAAAGGTATGCCATTAATCTTGGGAATGCTTTGAAATCTTCAAGAACATCTCTCTTACATCTTCATAATTAATCCTTGCAAAGCCTCTTTTATGCGTTTAGTCTGCACTCTAGTCGGACCTCCAATTCTGTGCAATGGATCTTGTATACATATGAATGTTTGTTTGAACTTTTTGGCCAGCACCTTGATCTCCATCATTAACGAATCATTCCATCAGCTAAAAAGAAGTTGATATAAAGAGAAGAAAAAACCTAATTTTGGTAACAAGCAATTAACAAAGTGAGCCCCAAAAGAATAAATTATAATGTAAAAGGAAATCTCCATCAATAGTAACTTGCAAAATTAGTCTTGGATCTACAAGCATTAACTGAATACTGTTGATAAAAAATAAAAAGCAGATAGAACACTTGCATTCCATAAAATCAAGTGAAGCATAGGGTTCTGTCCAACCATAGGAAGGTGGGGAAAAAGATGGGGGGCAGTGGTGTTGCGTGATTAAGAGATATTGGATTTTGTTTTGCGCAAGGATTTTTAGAGTTTAAAGATTGTACATTAGAGTTAGATTTTGAGAATGAAGATGATGGAGAGAAAATAGAGGTGGGTACCTAATTAGGCTAGAATAGTTAATTTGGGCATTTTGGACGTCGACTCCAACTTTGAGGGGCAAAACGAGTCATAGGTATTCTCAAAATTTGTGGACAGAGTATATCAGGCAGCAGTTACTTCTGTCATTGCATTCTCTCTCTCTCTCTCTCTCTCTTCATAAAACACACATGCATGCATACACATTTACTTCTATCATTGTACATCAGGCAGTGGTTGCTTCTAGCATTGTTTCTCTTATTTAATTTGCATGATCCCATTGTTTGGATTGGGGATATTTGTTAGGGTCATGCCATTGTTAGTTATTTGCTAGTTTACATTGTGTCTAAGTTTTTAAACAGAGGTGTTTTTTTTAATCCAGAGTAAATTTGTTAGCTGACAGGCAAAAGAGTTGGAAAGATTATTATCATTGTATGGTGTTCTGGAATTTGTATTTGTAGTTTCAAATTTCTCCTTTAAAACTTCTATGGGGTACTTAAATATGGATATGACATTTCAAATCAGTAAAAACACCTATAAAGTTTTTGAAATAGTTGAGTTTTTGATGTTTGGAATTCCATCGGCTCTTAATGTTCTTCTCCAAGTTTTATGTGATCAAATTACAGTATGGTATTTAGAATCATGCAAGTTTCCCCACATTTGGATTGCAATATGCCATTTGATAATAATTCTTTCCTTGATTCCCTTACTGTCAGGGACGAGTTAGGTGGCCTTATTGATGAGCTAGTTATGAACACCAAAAAGCTAGTCAAAGCAACTTCAAGAGAAATTGATAAGTGGAGAAAATGAATTAAGTTTTGCTAGGTCTTGGAGTGCAGGTCACATTGAGTGAGGAACTGCTTAATCATGGTGTCAGATAATTTATGCATGAGTGCAATTGTAACATATTTGCTTTAAATGCATCATCACCATATGTGGTCACTAATTTTTAGTTATTGTCTAGTGAAATTTATGAAAAGAATATTTGTTTGGTGCAAACAACAATGCAAATTATCTTCCTGCATGTTTAAGGGTGCATAATTTGCAAATGGCATGTGCCTTTGGCTAGAGTTAATTGCCTTTCTACAAGGCAAAATGATAAAGGACAAAGATAAGACTTTTTTTGAGATTGACATTGCGAAAGATGAATATCTTCTCTGCGTTTGTTATTATATACCTAAGAGAATAGGTGGCAGAGTTTTTATTATTTCATTTTACTTTTTGTTTCTTCGTGTATTTATGTTCTTGCATTTATTGTATGTTTTGTCTGTAACTTTCTTTGGCAATTAGAGTTTTTAGATTGTCTTGATTCTACTGTTGATTTCAATGTCATGCTGTTATTATAATTTGCTTGGTAGAATTGGTTATCATGTTGGTTTCTATTATTTTTGTCTTTTGGGTGACGAACATGTAGATTATTCTTTTTGAGAATTTTTTAAAATTGTCAAAATAAATTTGATTGATTGTTTGTAAAAAGAAAATCTCATGTGAATGACTATCATTTATTGTTCGAAATTTCTCATTTTTTAGTTGTCATTTTGGTGTTACACCACTTTTTTTGGGCCATCAACAAGAGAGGAAGGAAAGTAAAAAAGGAAAGATTTTATCTTTTAGGTGTAAGGATAAAAAATTTAAAGCCGAAGGCAATTTTGAATTTTTAAATTATGCTTTTAATTGTCAAGGCAATTCTGAATTTTTAAATTATGCTTTTAGTTGTCAATTTTAGTTTCTCTTGATATCGACAAACATAAAGAGTTACCAAGTTGGCGATAACATTAATTGATGAAGGGGAACGCAATGATGATAATGTGTCTTCAAGTAATTGGATGTAGCTTTATGAACGTGAAATTAAAGGGAGGGTAAGATCGAGTGTTGGGTTTGTGGTGGATGAGGACGCTAACATGTAAATTAGTTTCAAACAGCACATCTTATAAAAAAGATGAGCGAAAAAGTTGATGGATTTGAAGGCAAATGAGTTTATCAAATTTGTAAATTTAGATCACCTCAAAAAATATTATGTGCGAGTATATGAGAAGGCTCATTAAATTGAAAATTCCTAATGACTACCTAAATAAAAGCAGTCAGTCATAAATAAATAAATAATAAATTAAATAGTTGGATTAAAAATCCTTGAAGGGTGGTGTGGACATTGTATTTCACATCTTGGAAATTTCAGCCCGATAATGATAATCAACAACTGTGTTGATGCTCATTGAAATAGGAAATTGTGAAAGTCGATTGCTCATTAAGACGATTGGCTCAACCATTTGAGCCTTGTTCCAAAACTTTCTAAAATGAAACTTCTCAAGAATGCTTTAAATGAGGCTTTTTGGGGATGTCTCATTTTTCTCCATAATATGGCCTTAGAAGGAAAAAGAGGGGAGCTTGAAAAGTGCTCAAAAAATTCTGCTGAATTTCCTACTTCTGATTAGACAATTCAAAATTTTTGAACTACCAGATTTAAAAAAATTCTTCCGCCTCAAATAACTCGACTATAAAAAAAAAAAAATCTCAAAACATACCTTCAAAATTGATATGAAGACTTTGGTTATTTCACTTTTCATGACAAGAAAAAGATAAGAAATTTTAGGACTAATTTAATTTTTTTTCTCCGTTTTATAGTTTAATAAATATAGGGGTCAAACTACACAATGATAACAACAATAATATAAGGATTCATATATCCCTATACTTAGTAAATTATGATTATTACGTATAGGGGTCAAATGTTTAAGTATAGTTATACTTTTGTCCCTACGCTTATCAAATTAAAGTTATACTTATCTCTCTATACTTATAAAATTATATTTCGAGTCTTATTAAATAGCTACAATTTACCACTTAAACTAAGGTAATTCAGTCTAATGGTCATATTCAATCCATTCTAATTTCTCAACTTTAGTCGATTTGTATATAATCTGATAGGCTTTCTAACTTATTTGACAATAAATATAATCCATAGTTATTAATCTTTTCAATCAGTTAATAAATAGATAAATTAAATAATTTAATTTATCATCAATTTCATATTTGATTGACTATATACTTAAGGATCATGATCAATGTCTAGTTTACATGTCATGATAAATCAATGTGGAATACAATGATCAAGGTGGTTTGATCATATACCCTTGGCAAGATGACTATGTTAAATTTCTTCTAATCATTGACTTAAAAATGATCAAATCATTTTACTTTGTTTAAAGATTCATAGTCAAACTAGAAGCCA
This sequence comes from Omphalea diandra, assembly GCA_949677035.1. NCBI lineage: Eukaryota > Viridiplantae > Streptophyta > Magnoliopsida > Malpighiales > Euphorbiaceae > Omphalea > Omphalea diandra. The sequence goes on from CATIWR010012895.1 coordinate 34,814, forward strand.
ACTAATAGGGTATGCCTTAAATATTTTATATCAATGAATCCTCTCTTGAATACTCATTATCTTCATCAAGCTTTTGCTATACCCAAAATAAGCCTTATGATCAATCCTTTATTAGGATGATCAAAATATAACAATCACTTAATAAGATATTATGTTGTTCTCATGTCTAAGGACTAGTTACACTTCACTCATTAGAATGAAATATAAACACACAAGTAATGCACTATATGTTTATTTTTTTTTACGAGTCATTCAGTGAACTTGTACCTTAATAAGCACATATATGCATGCTCTAAGTATTTGGGATTAATAGCTACCTTGACCTTTAAGTTAAAAACATACATGTATCAATCTGAATAGCACTATCAATATCCAATTTTAATAATACATTGACTATGACTAGGAACATTTAGGAATGTTACCTTGATGCGATAAGTATCCCAAGCTACCTCCACAAAGTATTTACATTCCAAGGATTTCTTCTTAGGGTTATCTAGATAAATCAAATAATTATTATGCATTAAACTTTTTAAAAAATAAATTACTCCTCTAACTCCCTAATAAATACAAGATTCATCCATCATTAATAAAATCAAACCATTTTGATTACAACATTAATATGGATGTGTCAATTCATTAAGATTTGTATAAATTCATTAACACTTTTATGATTAAAGAATGGCTTCAATTTTCTTAAGTAATACTTTATTTCATAACCTTTTACCTTTATGATGGCTTAATATCCTTGTATTTTTACCAAGAATCAATATGACATATTAATTGTTCATAATAAGCAATCTCTTTAATGAGAATTGTATCATTTCAATTATAATTTGGTCATTTCGATGTTCTAATTCATGATATAAACTAACTTTACTTAAGGATTCATGTTCATTACACTTATGGTTGCATATCTTAATGCATTAGCCTAAATGCTATAAGCTCCCTATATTGTTAGTTTGTAGTAATTGAACTATTTCAAATTTTATCTACACTTCCACTATGTCCTTTGAAGAACTAATTTTTTTTTTTTTTAAGGTTGATAATTACTTTTGAGATAAACATTTTAACTTTAAATGAAGGTAGATAAATATTTTGTAACTCCTTATGGTATTTCATAAATTTACAATATGCTTTTAATAAGCATCACATAAAATTAGGTAAGACAAGCATGCAACTCTTACGTCATTTCATATCCCTTATGAAATATTATTTACAAGCTTGATTTTGAATCAACGACTAATCCTGCCTATACTGTAGACCCTCTATAAGACATGAATACTTTAAGGCCTGATCTAGAGAGACAACCTAATTACAACAATGGAGGCCCATGGTTCACTCTAGATAATATAAGCCCAGAACTATACCGAGACAGGTTCCAAGAGTTCAAGGCTTGGATTGATTCTCAAATGACAAATCTTGGAGTTATTATCCGACAGGTCCTAGAAGAATTTTTTAACAAGGATAATAGGAAGGATGCAAAATTGGTACATGGCTTGTGATGAGTACTCAAAGTTAAGGATGGTTCAAAGTCTAGGTGCCTCTGAATTCTTATGGATGCTTTATGTGAAATTCATTGGAAAGCCACAAGATGTCATAAACATCATCAGAAGGGAGTATTTTAATATGAAATGTTGTTCATTGTTCAAAAAAGATATAAACTTTCATTATCAAAGGATGTCCAAGAAATACTATCAGCTAGGAAGATGGGCGAGTTCGGATCTTAAAGAAGCATTCTTAACTTCCCTTCCTGAGATATTGGCCGCTTCAATGCATCATATAATCAGGTAGAAGGAAAGGACTATCAATGATTTGACATTTAGAGAAATGTACCAACTTATGATCTAAGGTCTTGAGAAACTTTGTGATCAGAGGAAAGTTATTCACCAAATGTTAGATCGACAAAAGAATCCTTCTTTGAAAAAGTCTTGCAGAAGAATAGACCTACTAATTAAGTGCGAAGTAGATGACAAGTGTTGCTTTTGCCCGATAAAAAAGAAGAAGCATTACTTTAAACTGAAGTAGTCTAAGGAAGGCTCCAAAAGGAAAAAATTGAAGTTTTTCAGGAAAAAGCGATATAGAGGTAAAAGAAAATCAAATAGGTGCTACTTGTGCAGGAAAAAAAAGGTATTTTGCAAAAAATTGTTTGAACAAGTTTAAACAAGTAGCAAAGATGATTGAGCAGATTGAAATATCTACAACCGTAGAGCTAGATGATGCAAATATAAAATCCTTGTTCTCAATAGAAGATGAGACCTCAAATGAAACAATCTTTGCTATCTAGGAAAGCTCATCATTAGACAAAGGAGAAGACTACAAATGATTGCCTTTCGGTAATGCCATGATTAATTTCTTTAGCTTTCCTATAGAGGCCCCAGAAATTGAAGAAGAACATCCTATTCCACTGGCCTTTGTTCATATTTTGCTAGAGAAGTTTTCGAAGCCCATTAAGGCGGTAGAATTTATTGATACTGGAGCTCACTTATTAATGATGAATCCCAAGGTCCTCACTTCTAAGTACTAGAAGCACTATAAGAAGTATTTCAGCGCTGCAAATGGAGAAGTCTTTCATACAAGCCTTATTTCGGCAAGGCCCATCAATGTGCAGTTTTTCTTAAGCTGCAAGATTCATGCAAAATTCCTTGGGTCCTTACTATCTGATAAAGATTTGATGGTTGGAAAGCCACAAAAAGCCACATACATCATCAGAAGGGAGTATTTTAATATGAAATGTTGTTCATTATTGAAAAAAGATCTAAACTTTCATTATCAAAGGATGTCCAAGAAATACTATCAGCTAAGAGGATGGGCGAGTCCAGATCTTAAGGAAGCATTCATAACTTCCCTTCTTGAGATATTGGTCACTTCAATGCATCAAATAATTAGGTAGAAGGAAACGTTTGTCAATGATTTGACATTTGGGGAAATGTACCAACTTATAATGCAAGGTCTTCAGAAACTTTGTCATCAGAGGAAAGTTATTCACCAAATGTTAGATCAGCAAAAGAATCCTTCTTTGAAAAAGTCTTACAGAAGAACAGACCTACTAATTAAGTGTGAAGGAGATGACAAGAGCTGCTTCTGCCCCGAAAAAAAGAAGAAGCATTACTTCAAACTGAAGAAGTCTAAGGAAGGCTCCAAAAGGAAAAAATGGAAGTTTTTTAAGAAAAAGCAATATAGATGTAAAAGAAAATCAAACAGGTGATACTTGTGTGGGATAAAAGGGCATTTTGCAAAAAATTGTCCGAACAAGTCTAAACAAGTAACAAAGATGATTGAGCAGATTCAGATATCTATAGCCATAGACCTGGATGATGCATATATAGAATCCTTGTTCTCAATAGAAGATGAGGCCTCAAATGAAAGAGTCTTTGCTGTCTAGGAAAGCTCATCATTAGACGAAGGAGAAGACTATAAAAGATTGCCTTTCAGTAATGGTATGATTCCTTTCTCTAGGTTTCCTATGGAGGCTCCATAAATCGAAGAAGAACATCATGTTCGACTGGCCTTTGTTCATATTCTGCCAGAGAAGTTTTCAAAGCCCATTAAGGCAGTGACATTTATTAATACTGTAGCTCACTTATCAATGGTGAATCCCAAAAACCTCTCTTCTAAGTACTGGAAGCCCTACAAAAAGTATTTCAAGGTTGCGAATGGAAAAGTCTTTCATATAAGCCTTATTATGGCAAAGCCTATTACTGTGCAGTTTTTCCCAGGCTGCAAGATTCATGCAAAATTCCTTGGGTCCTCACTATCTGATAAAGATTTAGTTGTTGGTTTTGACCTCTGCTATAAGTTAGCCAAACTAAGGGTTTTACCAATAGACCTTAAGTTCAGGAATTATTTCCGACCCTTTAAAGCCATCACTTCCCTTTTTCTGGCCTAGTCACTCACAACCCAAATTCCTTTAACCTTCTGAAACATAGCCTAAGAACTCCAGACCTATTGCTGTGTGAAAAGTCACACTGATTTTGTAGTAAAAAAACCTAAGCCCATTATGGACCAACTTGAAATTTTTCATAAGTCTGCTCTTTAAGCTCAACGAAGACGTTAACACAACCAAAGCTACCCATCCAAGAATGAATCCTAAAGATCAAAAGCTAGCTTATTAAGAGTGTTCATAACTCTTAGCCCAAGGAATCATTGAGCCCACTAATTTAGATTGGGCTTATCAGGCTTTCTATGTCAATAAAAGATCAAAACAGGCCCATGGAAAGCAAAGGCTTGTTATTGACTACCAGCCACTAAATCACTTCCTAAAAGACGACAAATTCCCCTTACCCAAAATTTCCTTATTGTTTGTTCATTTGTCGCAGAGCTAAACCTAAAGCCTTGAACAACAATCTCCTGTTGGTTGTACAACCAATCACTTGGCTATACAGTTAAGTTCCAAACCCTAACAGAAGAAAGCTTTTGAAAAAGTTGACCTTTGACTCCTAAATAGCTATACAACCAACTTCTCAATTATATAGACAACTTGAAAACCTTACTCTCTAAAAGATTCTCTAATCCTATTTGCTGAAGGATGTGGATTGAGTGTAACTTGACCCATTTGGCTCTGGTGCACCTTCCTCATCTTAATAAATGCTCCTATTAAAGGAAGAGAGGAGGCTAATTTTTTCCTTAACCAAACTCTGTCAAAATTACATCTCAATCATCAAAAACCTTATCAAACACAAAAATTAAAAACCTTAAACACAAATACCTAAAGGTTCAAGGTAAAAATCAAACCTTTGAAGTTTATTTGTATTGTTGTTGTTGCATACTAGAGGATATTTCATCATCAAAGCGCATCTGAGGGTTAGACACATTAAAAAGAGCATTTAGGACCCAAACTCCTCTTTCTCACTTGTTTCTCTTCTTTATTATTTTTTTGTTTTTTTTATAAATTGTAGTCATAGTAATCTGTACAAATTCCTTGATAGTCTAAACTCTATTAGTTGTACAGATCATTAGTTGGTCTGTACAACCAACTTGGATTGAGGAATGATAAATTTCTCTTTTTATTCTTTATCAATTTTCTCTTTGATTTTTAGGGTTTTTAAGGGACTTTTATGAATTTGTAGTAGAATAAGGGTAGATATTATGACCTATGTCCCATATTCTTTCAATAAAAGGGGCAAAGGACTAAGTTAAAAGGCTTGTTCCAGTGGTTTTAATGATTCTTACCTTTTCCTATTTTTTTTGTTTCTCTCTTTTTATTATCCTTCTATGCGTGTTTTATGCTGTTAAGGACATGATTAGGAAAGGTATTTCCATTTCTAAAGACCCTATGATCCAATTGTGATAATGTTTGTTTATGCTGCTTAGTTACTTTATATGTTCTAATCTTCACCATAGAGAAGGAGTGGCTAGCCTTCCAGCTTGTACACTTCCCTCTCCTTATTTTGGGTGATTTCTTAAATGAAGTAGGGAAGAGAACTCATTGTTCTATGACCCACATTTTGTTCCTTTTCATGCTCAGTGGGTTGTGCATATTATTGGCCTCATGATTTCTTTTTCATCACTTTGGTCTCGTAGCTTTATTGATAACTATAGGTATTTTTAGGATTCTTTAGGACCTTTAGAGCATTAATAAAAGAGGATACAATGATCCTATGACTCTTTGTTGGTGATTTTAGTCGTTGCCTAAAGCCTCTCTACTTATTGTCTATATGCATCTTTATGACCTTCACTCACTATCCATTCATGCTTGATTTATTATTTTGATTTCTATGTGTTTATATTTGATTTGCCATATTGCTTGGATTGTTGGTACATGGGTATTAGATTGTTTAGCACCATAATTCATATGTTTATAGCTTAATTCCTCTTTAAATCCATGTATTTGAGACATAATTTTGCACATAAATAGACCTAATGCATGGTGTTTGATGGTTTGTAGGTTTAGAGTGAAGAAAAGTACCTTAAAAGGAAGAAAGAAGAAGTGCATGACCATGTTTTATGAGCACACGATCGTGCCTCAGTTAACCAAGGACAAAATATAGAAGAGCCAAATGCATGGCCATGAGGCACGATCGTGCGCCTTAGTAATTTTGCAAGGAAAAAAGAATTTCAAAGGCACATAACTATACGTCTCATGCGCATGATCATGCACCTCATTAAACTCCAAATCATGTTTTGAAATCTCTCCAAAATCTTTTCCTTTTCCCTTCCTCTAAGCTTCCTGCTTTAGAGATACCTTTAGGGCATTATTTAAAGAGGCAGATGCCAACAAATTAGGACATGAAGATTCACCCAATAGTTGGGGAAAAGAACAACTAAAATTCAAAGGAGCCATTGAAAGACAAAGACAAGGAAACTTTAAAGAAGAAGGTGCAACCAATCAAGGAGATTTAAGGACTCTATGGCTTCTATTGTTATTGATTTGATTATTTTCTCCTTTTCTCTTTCTTTATTATAAACTAAAACTCTAAAGTTTAGGGTTGTAGATGGATCTTGTGTTATAACTATTATATTTCCTAATGTAAGCCTTTTTGGGTATTCATTCATTCATGTATTGGGAATTATATCGTGTTTAATGAAATTGATTGGTTGGCTATTAATCATAATTAGTTTTATGAATGGACTATCGAGAGATGTTTTTCATGGAAGGATTTTAAATAATTCCCTTATTATTCTATGTTGAAAAACCTCAATGGAGTATTGCTATTATTGAAGTCTTGCAAGATAAGACAATTACATGATGTCTAACTTTTGTATTGAGAGATCGTTAGCTTAACATGTTTTTGCATGTTGATTAATACTTGAGAGAGTTTAATTGATCACCTTAGTGACTTGATAATAACACTAGATGAATGAATCAAGTGGATGAAGATTATGAATTCATCAGAAGTTGCTAAGTGAAATTGAACCCTTAGCCATCTTTCTCCATTAATTATCTTCCAAACAACTTTTGTTGTCATTGTTCAATTTAGTTTTAATTTCTTATTTTTAATTATAATCTTTCATTTACTTTGATTTCCTAAATAATATAAGAAACAAAATGCTTCGTACTTAAACTCGATCCTCGTGAAAATGATATCCATACTCTTATACACTTTAGTACTTATTGACCTATGCGTTTGCAGTTTAAGGGTTTTTTACACTTAGCACACACTTGCCTCTCATCAAGTTTTTAGCACTGTTGTAAGGCATCAATGATTTTAATACTAAGTTTTTATTTTTGTATTAATCTAAAGTTTTATTTTTTATCTCTAACTTGTGTTTCTTATTTCTTTGCTTTAGATGCATGACTAGAACTAGAATAAAGAGGACAAAAAAGATCTAACCATCTTGAAATTGAACGCACTCTTAATCAACTAAGGTAAGAACACTAAAGAAATCAAGAGATGGCAAATCAGGAAAATTGACCTATAAAGTAATTCACTACATCGCCTCTTGAGGATTTATAATCGACTATCACTAGAATAAGTGTCAATGCAAACACCTTTGAATTAAGCTGACATTCATTCATATGCTTACCAGCACTTTTTAATTCCATGGCCTTTCTTATGAAGATTCCAACACTCACAAATCAAACTTTTTAAAGATTTGCGATACTTTTAAGAAAAATGGAATGTCTGCAGATGCGATAAGGCTATGCCTTTTCATTTTCATTCTTCAAGACAAGGTTAATGCGTGGATCAATTCATTAAAGCTCGAAAACATTACTACATGGGGCTAACTTTCTCAAGCCTTCCTAAACAAATACTTTCGTCTATCAAAGATGGCAACGCTTAGGAATGAAATCACTACATTTAGCCAACAATATAGGGAGACCTTGAATGAAGCTTGGGAAAGATTTAAAGATATTTTGAGGAGATGCATATCTCACCAAATTCCAAAATGGTCAATTGTGCATACATTTTACAATGGACTTTTTAAGATCACCATAAATGTAGCTGGTAGAGGCTCTCTTTTGGACAAAATGATGGATGCCGCCTATGAACTAATAGAGACAATGGACAATAACGACTATTGGGCTCATGAGAAGAGTGCATTAAAGAAAGTAGCAGAAATTCAATACTTAGATGCATTGCAAGCTTAGGTATCATCTCTATCTAAGCAATTGAGTTCTTTTAATTGTAATATGGTGTTGTCTCATTTACTGTAGGTCATATGTGATTTTTGTGGAAAACATGGGCATAAAAGCATTGATTGTTAAGTAGGGAATCCCTTTGCTCAAAAGCAAGCAAATTTTGTGCAAAATTTTAACCATCAACCTAATAATTCCTACTCTAATACATATAACTCGAGTTGGCGAAATCATCCCATCTTCTTTTGGTCCAACAATAATGCCTTGAATCCTAAAACATAAGGACCGCTTAGTTATCCACTCCACCAAATTACCAACCTCAAGAAAAGAAAATAAGCCAAAAAAATCTCATGGAAAAATTCATCCTTAAATTTGATGCTAGACTTGATCACTAAGATGAGGTGATTAGGAAGCTTGGTGCTAAAACAGACCTTGTTACCAAAAACCACTCATCTTCCATTCATAACCTTGAGATCCAATTGGCATAAATAGCTAATATCTCAAGCTCTAGATCTCAAGGCACCCTACCAAGCAATTTTGAAACTAATCTTAAAGACTAAGTTAAAGTCATAACCTTAAAGAGTGGTAAGGAGCTTCATTCAAAAGTGAAGAAAGGACAAAGAAAGAAGACAAGGAGGATTAAGAGGAAAAGCCCATTATGGAGGACAAGCCTAAGGAAAAGGTTAAGCCATATGTACCTCATGTTCCTGTTCCTTCAAGACTTAAGTAACATGCGATAAAGAAGCAATTGGCTAAATTTTTAAAGATACGTAAGAAGAATTAAATCAACATACCCTTTGTGGAGGTGCTTGCCCAAATGCTAAAGTATACAAAATTCATGAAGGAGGTTCTTGCAAAGAAAAGAAACTTAGAGGAATGCAAAAGAATTACATTAATTGAGGAGTATAATGCCATTTTTCCTTAATAAATTACCTCTAAAAAGAGGAGATCCAGAAAGTTTTACTATATCTTATAATGTTGGTTATCTTTCATTTGATGAAGCTCTTTGTGATCTAGGCTCTAATATTATTCTATTGCCTTTACCTTGAATGAAAAACTAAGTATTAGTGAGATGAAGCCAATAAGGACTTTCCTCCAATTAGCAGATCACTTAACCATATATCCTAAAGGAATATTAGGAGATATGTTCATCAAGGTAGATAAATTCATAATTCATTTAGATTTCATAGTGCTTGGCATGGAAGAAAATAAAGAGGTTCCTTTGATTTCAAAGAGACCATTCCTTCCAATCGAAGGTGCTCTTACTAATGTTAGAGAAGGAAACTTAACCTTGTGTGAGCACCTCGAGGTTTGTGACTGTGCTTGAATAAGTGGAAACTTGCTTGTGAAACCTAGTGAAGATGCTCACACAATAAGTTTATTGACATAGTAGGCACTCTTAAAACTCTTGGAAAATCCTATTCCAATGAGGACATCGTAGCGAAGATGGGAAGCCAAAAAGACAACAATAGAGGAAGCAAACAAATTGGAAGCCTTGCCACTAGATGAGCTCATAGGAAAGCTATTAGCCCATGACATCACTCTTGAGAAACCAGTTGGAAGTACTGGAGTGAGAAACAAAGATTTGGCACTAAAAGTCAAAGAGGTACACTTTGAATCCCCATCTAATTCTTATTTGCTGACATCTTCTTCTTTTAGTGATGATGATGATAGCAGTGAAGATGAACACCTCGCCCTCATCACAAATAAAGTAAAGAGATTTCTCTTAAATCAAAAGAACAAAAGGATAAGGAGATACAAGAAGAAAAGTAGTAAAAGTCAACTCATTTGTTATGGATGCAGTGAGAATTGACATATAAAGTAAGATTACCCCAAATTGAAAAAGACAAATTTCTTGCTAGGAAATACACCTCCAAGAAAGAAAAGGAAGTGTATAAAGCTATTTGGGACGACACTAGTGACTCTGAACCTGATGAGGAGGAAACTATAAAGGAGTTGGCCAACCTTTATCTAATGGCAACTGAGGTGAAATCATATGAGTCCTCAAGTGAGCACTTCTCTGGTAATGATAGTGACAATGGTGGTGACCAAGAGGTAAATCCTTTTGATTCCTACTTTAGAGATGAATTATATTTTATTATCACAAAACATACTTTGAAAGTTGAGACTCTCAAGTCTAAGACCTTGTCTCTTAAAAAAGATAACAAATCTTTAAAAGATTGCGCTAAGAATCAAGAGACTTTGTCTAAGGAGGTTGAGTCTCTGACAACTAAGAGTTCTAAGCTTAAGGATAGGCTTAGCAAATTCATTAAAGGAAAGGAGAAGTTAGACTCCATCCTTGAGATTTAAAGGAGCCCATCCATTAAGCATGGATTAGGATATAATGCCTATAGTTTTATTACTCCTTTGACTTCTAAAATAGTCTTTGTTAGGGCTAAGGAAGTTAGTATGCCTAACCCCATTAGAATGCCAAAAGTTCCCAAGAAGGGAAATGCTAAGATAAATGGCATAAAGGCTAAGTCGCAACATATCCACATATAACTAAGACATGCTCCTCTTAGAGCAAATTATGCCTATATATATAATTCATACAAGCCTAAGAGGCAAAGTGTCCAAAGCCATAGAAATTGGTATAACCATGGATATAGATACACACAACATAGGAGAATTCTTCATATGAGAAACACTCTTAGAAATATGGCTCAAAGGAGTTACAAGTCTCACAAACACTATATGCATATTCCATCTAGAAATAGGACACTAGTTCACTTTGATGGTAACTATTTTTACTATGGTAAATATGGCCACATTGCCTATCACTACCATTTTAAAAGTTATGATGAGCAAATGGCAAGAGCTAACCCCCTAGAACCTAAGAAGGTTTGGGTACCTAAGACATAACTCTCTTTGTTTTATAAATGTGTTTGAAATCCTAAGTTGGAGATCAATAGTGGTATCTTGATAATGGATGTTTAAAGCACATGACAGGAGAAAGGAAGTTTTTCCTGCAATTGGAGAAAACAAAAGGACTTAGAAACATTTCTTTTAGAGACAATGAAATGGGCAAAATTATTGGCATAGGTAAAGTTGGTGAGGATATTGATTCACCTATCCTTAATAAAGCATTACTTTATTGATGAACTCAAACATAATTTTCTAAATGTAAATCAGTTGTTTGACAAAGGCCTAAGAGATATATTTGAACAATAAGCATGATATGTGTCAAGGATGAGTGATAACAAAATTCTGTTCATTGGTAAAAGAATTCAATATTTATGTCATTGATTTAAATTCTCTTGTTACCATAATGCAAAGTGTATAGTCTTTATAATGGATGAAGGTAAAACTTGGCATAGGAGGCTAGGACATGTTATCATAGAACTCCTCAATAAGCTGAAAAGAAGAAATTTGGTTGAAGGTCTACCTGAAATCAAGTTCGCAAAGAAAGGAGTTTGTGAAGCATGTCAAAAAGGAAAACAAGTGAAATCTTCATTCAAAGCTAAGAACAAGGTAAGTTCTATTAGACCTTTACAATTGCTTCACGTGGATCTATTTAGACCTACTAGAGTATTTAGCTTGGGAGGCATGCATTATGTATTTGTCATAGGAGATGATTACTCTAGATATACTTGGGTATTATTCCTTCCTTATAAAGATTCTTATTTTGATGCTTTTAAGACCTTAGACAAGAGAATTCAAAACCAATTATATTAGAAGTGACCATATAGGAGAGTTTTAGAATGCTAGGTTTCGTAGCTTTTGCAACGAATATGGTATCTCTCACAACTTCTCAACTCTTAGAACACCACAAAAGAATGGTGTGATAGAAAGGAAGAATAAAACTCTTTAAGGAAGGGCTAGAACCATTTTAAATGAGTATAATCTTCCTAATTATTTTTAGGCTGAAGCTGTAAACACTTCATGTTATGTCTTAAATTGAGTATTAATGAGATTATTGTTGAAGAAAACTCCCTATGAGTTATTGAACAATAGGAAGCCTAAGATTTCATACTTTAGAGTCTTTAGTTGCAAGTGTTTTATTCTAAATACTAAAGACAACCTTAGCAAATTTGACCTCAAATTTGATGAAAGGATTTTCCTTGGATAGTCTATTACCAATTAAGGGTATAAAGTCTTCAACAAGAGAACAGTAGTTGTAGGGGGAGTCTATGCATGTTGTATTTGATGAATTTGACCCTACATCTTCAAGAGAAGAAGAAGATATCAATGTTCTTGTAGATCCTATTAGTGAGCTAAACATTGGAAAAGAAGGAAAGATTATGGATGAGCCATAAGACATGAAAACTAAAGGAAATAAAGATCCATATCTTCTTACTCCTAATAAAGAGCAAACTTAGGTTAAAAAGGACTAGATTTTCAAAAAAGATCATCTAAGAGATCTCATCATTGGCGATCCATCAAGTCAGATAGCAACTAGATCTTCTTTTAGAAATGCATGTTACAATCTTCCTTTTGTGTCCTTCATAGAGCCTAAAACCATAGATGAGGCCATTAAAGATGAACATTGGGTACTTGATATATAAGATGAACTCAATCAATTTGAGATGAACAAAGTGTGGACTTTAGTTCTTAGACCTCATAATCTTTCCATTATTAGAACTAAATGGGTTTTTAGAAATAAACTTGATAAGCATGGAAATATTGCTAGAAACAAGGCTCAGTTAGTAGCCAAAGGCCACAACCAAAAAGGGGGAATTAACTTTGATGAGACCTTTACACCAGTAGCCACACTTGAAGCTATTAGGATTTTTCTGGCATTTACATCTAACATGAATTTTAAGTTATATCAAATGGATGTTAAAAGTGCTTTTCTTAACTGCTATATTGATGAGGAAGTATATGTGAATGACCCCCTAATTTTGAAATCCATTGCTTTCCTAACCATGTATTCAAACTCACCAAAGCCTTATATGGTGTGAAGCAAACTCTAAAGGTTTAGTATGAGAAGTTGAGCAACTTTCTAATAAAGAAAGGTTTCTCTAAAGGTTTGGTAGACACAATTCTCTTTTATAAAGAAAAGAATGGAGACCTATTATTAGTGCAAACATATGTAGATGATATCATATTTATTCCTATTAATGTTTGCTTATGTAAAGATTTCTTTAAAGTTGTGAAGAGTGAGTTTGAAATGAGCATGATGGGAGAACTTAAATCTTCCTTAGGTTACAAATCAAGCAAGAAAAGGAAGGAATCTTCATCAATGAAGCCAAATATACAAAGGAACTAATCAAAAGATTTGGCATGGAAAAGAACAAACCGTACAAAACTCCAATGAACACCAACATCAAGCTAAACATGGATGAACATGGTCAGACTATGGATCAAAGCTATATAGAGGTATGATTAGTAGTTTACTCTATCTCACAGCCTCTAGGCTTGATATTATGCTCAGTGTTTGCTTGCGTGCTAAATATCATTCTAATCCTAAGGTGTCTAATTTGCATGCTATGAAACACATACTCAAATACCTTGTTAGTACTTCCAACTTAGGACTTTAGTATCCTGAGAGTTCTTCATTTGAATTGAATGCATTTTCTGATACTAATTTTATTAGGTGTACCTTAGATAGAAAGAGTACTTTAGACACATGTCAATTACTTGGTCGATGCTTAGTGTCTTGGAGTAGTAAAAACCAAAACTTAGTTGCTTTATCAACTACTGAAGCTGAGTATGTAGTAGCTGGTCTTTATTGTGCTCAAATCCTATGGATGAAAAAATAAGTTCTTCAAAGTAATTATAAATCAAGTTGCCATTAAGTGTGATAAGACTAGTGTCATCAATTTGTCTAAGAATCCCATACAACATTCTAGGAGCAAACATATAAACATTAGACATCATTTTTTTAGGGATCACACCTGTTATGGTAATATTGTGTTAGAATTTATTGATACTAACCATTAATTGGTAGATATTTTCACTAATCCTTTTTGCGATGAAAGGATGTAATTCATCAAAAGAGAACTTGGTATGATTGATGGGAATACTTTGGATTAACTTCAACAAGTTGTTCTTCTTCACCTTTGTCAATCTCTGTAAAATTATTTGATACTTGATTATGTTGCATGAATTGATTACCATTAAAGCGCCTTCTATTCTATCATCTCTCAAACTTTTGTTGCTATTAGTTTTTCTACATATTCCCTTGCATTAACCTCAAACACTCAATCAATGGCATCCAAACCATACTTAAACAAGTGGCATAAGCAACCAGCCTTTAAAAACCCTTAACCCTCCTACTATAGCTCTAAGACTGAGATGAATCTAGCCTCCATGCTTGCCAAGTGAAAGAAATGAATTACAAAACCATCCTCAGCATAACAATCATCCAAGAAATCAAAACCTAATTCAGAACCTAAAGGGAAAGGAATAATGTTAGAAACAGAGCATATTCCTCCCTTGCTTAAATAGTTCTATCTTAAGATTGAAGAAAAGAATGATTTGGCTTTAAAGCTACTAAAGAGGCACCTAGGAGGCGAAAAGATTCTTAAGTAGAGTGATCTTTTAATGATATGGACCAACAAAAAAGGTGAAAGAGCTTATGGTAGGAATTGGATGGGAGTTGTTTTGTCACATTAAGGAACCCTTTTATTTAAAGCTTATGATGGAGTTCCTCATCACATTGAAAGTTTTGAGTAGTGATTGCCATGTCTATACTTAAGAATGTTCAATCAATTTTAGACTTTTTTTTTTTAAAAAGTACACCTTAAGGCCGAACGATTTGGCAAAGTGCTTTAATGCTACTACCTCAGGGATAATAAAACCTCCTTCTACATTCAAGATTGATGTGAACCAATTATGAAAATCCATCACAGAAGGTAAGAACAATTACAGTAGTAACAACATCAAGGCATCAAAAATTAAAAGTCAAGCCTAGAGATTAGCCCATCAATTCATCACATGGAATGTAAATGAGAGAGCTCAATAAAATGATAATTGCATAATCACTGACCTATTATATCTTTGGTGCATGAAAAACAAATAAAAGATCAACACTCCATTATTCTTGATGCAAAGGTTAGATGGACAGGTGGACAAAGCCAATACATCATAAGAATTGCCAAGTATGTGAAAGTCATTCCCTAAACAAAGGATCAACTAGAAGAGAAAAACATTGTGTTGGAGAAGCTACTGCACAATGAATCTATCAAAGATTAGACTCTGGTCTAATTAAAAGAGAGCTAAAGGAAGGAGAGACTTCTTAATAGGAAGAGGAAATGAGACATTAAGGAAGCAATAATAATAGGGGTTGTAGTAGCAAAAAGGATTGGAAGAAGTGTTCTTACTCTCGCTACATCCAGTCCATCTCTCACTATCTTTTAGAGAATGGTTTTTGAGTAGTTAGAGACTGTTGGCCAAGGACACTAAGAAGGAAGGGGGGGGGGGGGGGTTGAATTGGTGTTCAATTAAAAATTAAAATGAAGAATACAATGGTCAAGAAGTTGAGTAGAAGAAGAGAGAAAATGACACAAGTGTTTATAGTGGTTCGGATGTTAGCTAGCACTGTGTCCACTCCCTAATTCTCTAAAATCGGGTATTTCACTCAACTCAAATGGTGTTTCTAATCTCACATCAAACTTTTACAACTTGTGTTTTCTAGACTCACATAAAAATCTCTTACAAGTGTTTTCAAGGCTCACACTTAAAACCTTTTATAAGTGATTTCAAGGCTCACACTGAAACCTCTCACAAGTGTTTTCAAGGCTCACACTTAAAACCTCTCACAAGTATTTTCAAAGCTCACACCAAAACCTCTCATAAGCTTGTTTAAGGCTCACACTAAAATCTCTTACAATGGTGTTTATTGCTCACACCAAACAATCACTTAAAGTATAAAGAAGAATTGAAAGAATGAGTAGCAAATTTGCGAGAGTTTTGTTACAAATTAATGAATTCTCTTACATTTACATCTGTTGAGTGGAGTACACACCCACCAAAGACACGTCAGACTAAAACTATGAACAAATCTCAAAGATGTCCTAGGCAGATTCAACATTAAATGCTTGTCAGACTAAAATTGTGGTTGCTACTAAATTTTCACAGTCGCGAATTTTCAATTTTGGTTGAAAATCCTGTTTGTGTCTAACGGCTAGTTCACGTGTTAGCTTTCTGTTAGTCATCCAGGAAAATATAGCCGTTGTGTTCTAACCACTCTCAAAAGTCGTGGTCGCGAGATATCAATGCCTTGGGCAGGACTAAGATTACAAATTCCTCTATTTGAAGAGCAAACTTCAACTACTTGAGTTGCCATCATGAACAAACATTAGCCTTTGTGATTTTTGATCTTCAATGGACATCTAAAACACTTGGCAAGCTATGGTTGTAGCTTTGATTTCCTCCTTTGTCACTATGAAATTTGCGAACAAGACTAAGGCGTGATAAACACCGCGAATTCATCTGTGACTATGGCTTTGGCATTTTTGGGTGTGTCACGGTAATTAAGCTTTCTGCAAATCCCTTTGGCTGAGCTTCATCCTTCCTTATGACTGATTTGCGATTGTGATTTTCAATACACTCATTGCGAATTAGAGTGAACTTTACAAGGTTGGAGATTTGGACTCCATCTAACTTTCAATGACAAAAACTAACTTATAATCTGCAAAACAACACTTAATGAAGGCATTAGAATTCATCAATCTCTATTGTCAAGATCAAAAGAGGTTCATGACTTAGGTTAAATCAACCTAGTCCAATAATCTCCCCCTTTTTTGTTTTGACAATTTAGATTGATACTAAGGGAAAATAGATGCATGAGTTTTGAAGTTATGAAGT
>CATIWR010012900.1:0-21263 GCA_949677035.1 Omphalea diandra
AATTGACTTTGGCTCTAATTGAGAAACAAATGCAAGATTATTATCTAAAGGATAAAGTTGAGATCTAGTACTTAAAGGATAAAGTTGAGATCTAGTACTTACTCCCTTAGAGGTATCACCAATAATCAAGTCCTTGGGGCAATACTTGGAGAATCTTCAGTCTTTGGGTAGCTCTTGTCTTGGTTCATCTTCTTGTTGATGTTCTGTTGCCTCATCCATCCTTGATGATTCACCTTCCTCCATGTCTTTATCAACTTTTCTTGTAGTTTCTTCTAATTTCAGCTTTTCAAGATCACTTATAAGATCATCAATAAAAATATCTTTTCCAAGATCAAGTTTACTATATTCATCAAAGACAACATTCATAGACTCTTCAACTATTATAGAACTTTTATTAAAGACTCTATATGCCTTGCTTAAGGTGGAATAGCCTAAAAAAATTCCTTCATTAGTCTTGGAATCAAAATTTCCAAGATTATCCTTGGTATTTAAAATATAACACTTACATCCAAATACTCTTAGATATGAGATCTTGAGTTTTCTACCATTCCATAGCTCATAAGTGGTTTTATTGAGAATGAGTATTTTGAAAACTCTATTTGCAATATAACATGAGCTATTAATGGCTTCACCCCAAAAGTAATTTGGTAAGGAATACTCACTGAGTATTGTCCTAGCCATCTCTACCAAAGTTCTATTTTTCCTTTCTACAACACCATTTTGTTGTGGTGTTCTAGGAGTTGAAAAATTATAAAAAATTCCATTCTCCAAACAATAATTTTCAAATGATTCATTTTGAAATTCTTTTCCATGGTCACTTCTAATAGAAGTTATGAAGTAACGTTTTTCATTTGAAACTCTTTTTGCAAAGCTTTTAAAAGCATTAAAAGAATCATTCTTATGAGCTAGAAAAGATACCCAAGTAAACCTAAAGTAGTCATCTATAAGGACTAGTGTATAATGTTTTCCATTTAAGCTAGCACTCCTAGTAGGTCCTCTCAAGTCCATGTGAATAAGTTGAAGTGGTCTAGATGTACTTACAACATTTTTTGATTTATGAGAGGCTTGATGTTGCTTCCCCATTTGGCATGGGCCACATGTCGTCTTTAGTGAAATTTAGCTTAAGAAGGCCTTCCACCAACTTCCCTTTGGATAGGCTTTGAAGAAGATCCATACTTGCATGCCCAAGCCTTCTATGCCATAACCAAGCTTCATTGCTTAAAGACGTGACACATTTGAAAGATTGGTTAGCTAAATTGTCTAAGTCAATTGAGTAGGTATTGTCTTTTCTTTCACCCTTGAAAATAACCTCATCATCCACCAAAGTGGTGACTCGGCATTCCCTAGGATCAAAAGTGACCTTATTACCTTTGTCACACAATTGACTTATACTTAACAAATTATGTTGTAAGCCACTAACTAATAAGACATTATTAATTAATGAACAACCATCCTTACCTATGGTACCAATGCCAATTACCTTACCCTTGGCATTGTTACCAAATGTGACATCTTCACCTTCTTTCTCTTTAAATGATGTGAATAGTCTTTTATTTCCGGTCATATGCTTTGAGCAATCACTATCCACATGTCAATTACTTACTTTGGTGGTAGTCACATTTCCCTACAAAATAATAGTCAATCACCTTTTCTTTAGTACCCAAGCATACTTGGGTCCTAGGGCGTTAGTGATTGAAGGGTCATTTAACTTGAGGTGAGCCTTCCTAATAAAGCAATGTATATTGATATGCCCATATTTCATGCAATAGTGACATTGGAGATTAGACTTGTTAGTCTTTCTCCTATACATGAATTTAGTATGAGTAAGAGGCCTTCTCATACCATGGTCATGTGAATGCATGCATGTGCATGTATGATGAGTAGGAGTAGAGAATTTTCTATGAGGATGACCATGCCTTTTGTTATACATATAAGCATGGTTGGCTCTTTGAGTCTTAGTTTTAGAGCCTTGGGAAGCCTTCCCTTAGCCTTTAGGCTTAGGAGGCTTAGTGTTAGTAGTGTTTTTCTTCCTAATTACGTCAATGCTTGAGTGTAAAGCTCTAATAAATGTAATTATAGAAGATGATGAAGCTCCATTAAAACCTAGACCATGCCTAATTAAATGTAGTCTTTATGACATAATAAGAGTGTCTAAAGCCTCTTTTCTTTTATGAAATTTAGAGATTGAGCTTTTAAGCTTAATGACTTCTCCTTTAAGAGTGTCATTCTCCTTTCTAAGTGAGGCTAAAAAAGAAGATGACGTAGATAATTTTTCAATAGATTTCTTGAGTTCTTCATTAGAATTCTCAATTCATTTACAAGCTTATTTAGAGACTTATATTCATCTTTTAGTTTGGAGCACTTCTTCCTATAGGTTTTAATTTGTGACTTATACTTGTCACACTTCATAGTTAGAGCTTCTAAAAACTCTTCATCTATATCATCTACCTCATAATCAAAATTAGAGTGTGAAGATGTACTTACCTCTTGTGAAGAGTCCCCTAGTGCCATGAAGCATATGTTGGCCACCTCTCCTTCTTCCTCTTCTTCACTTGAGCTGTCATCCCAAGTGGCCGAGAAACTCTTCTTCTTCTCCTTGTCCCATCTCTTCTTCTTCTTTAGCTTGGGACAATCATGCTTGATGTGACCTTGCTTGCCACACTCATAATAAGTGACTTCATTTGATTTCTCTCTAGGATTAGAAATTATCTTTTTGAAGTTGTCTTCTTTCTTTTCTCCTTATAATTAACTCCTTGGCCCTTTTTGAAAGCATTGCTAGCTCTTCTTCTTCATTGTCACTTTCTTCATCATTAAAGGTAGTTTCTACTTCTTTCTCCTTTAATGAGGATTTTAATGCCAAGGTTCTCTTCTCAAGTTCTCCAGATTTTTCTCCTTGACTCCTCATTTTTTTCATCTCCTCATCTTTCTTTAAGGCTAACTCATGAGTTAAGAGTTTGTCTATCAAGACATTTGTTTACACCTTCCCTATTTCTGGATTGGATTCTTGAATACTACACACTCTAGCACCCAACTTCTCAAGAGGCAAAGATTTCAAAATTTTGGAGTTTACCTCATGATTTGTGAGAATTCTACCAAACTTCTTTATGTTGGTGACGATTGGTAGGAGTCTGTTAGTCATGTCGGTGATGCTCTCATTCTCCTTCATCATGAATAAGTCCCACTCCATCACATACATTTCTAGCCAGCTGGATTTCACTAATGTGGTTCCTTCGTGATAGTTCTCCAATGCTTTCCATATCCCATAAGCTGTTTAGCAATGTTATACTCTTTCAATCTCTTCTCTTGAAAGAGAGTTTAGAAGAATTGTTATAGCTCTTTTGTTCTTGCCATTTGATCTTCTATGTGCTTCAGCCCACTCTTCTCTTGGAATGAATTCTTCACTTCCATCCACTACCTTGGTGGGTGGCTTCCATTCTTTGACTATAACATCCCAGAGATCCACCACATCTGTGTCAAGGTAAATTTTCATCATATACTTCCAGTGAGTATAGTCTGCTCCATCAAAGTAAAGTTTGAGATGTGTGTGGATTCTTTCTTGTGCCATGATCTTTATTCACCCAATGAAGGTTTGATTGTGAAACCTTGCTCTGATACCACTTGTTTGCCCTTAGCACCAAGAAAGGGGGGAGGGGTTAAATTGGTGTGTGAAAATTAAAAATAGGAGAGTAAAAGAGAAATGAAGACACACGAAGCTCACACCAAACTTTTACACTTGTGTTTTCTAAGGCTCACACAATAATCTTTACACTTGTGTTTTAGAGGCTCACACAATAACCTTTACACTTGTGTTTTTCAGGCTCACATAACAACCTCTCTAGAGTGTTTTAATAGGCTAACACTACAACCTTTACAAATGGTGTTTATGCTCACACCAAATAATCAATTAAAGAAGAGAAAAGATTGAGTAGCAAAATTGCAAGAGTTTGGGTTAGAAATTAATGAATTCTCATGCATTTACATCTATTTTGTGAGGTATTTATAGCCTTTACCCACCAAAGAGACGTTGCAATAAAACTGATACAAAATCTTCAAAGTGTGTTATACAGATTTTGCATTAAATGCTTGACAAAAGTCATTCGCGGTTGCTACTACTCTTTCGATGTCGCGAATTTTGAATTCCCATACGGGAGCCAAAAGTTGCGGCAAAAAATCTCGTTTGTGTCTAACAGCTAGTACACGTGGCGGCTTCTCATTGGTTCACCAGGAAAATATAGTCATTGTCTTTCAACTGCTAAATAAAAGTAGGTGTTGCAAATTACCTTATGCAGGATGCGACTGAGGATGCGAATTCATCTGCGAGAACTTGCATTCTCTATTTCATGAATCGCAGTCGCTACCAACTCATAGCTTTCGCGATTTTTGTCTTCTAACGGTCACCTGAGACACTTGTCATGCTCTGGTTGTGGACTTGCTACCATCTTGAGTTACTTTGAAATTCGTAGTCGTGACTGAGGCGTGACACACCACGAATTCATCTGTCATTTTTGAACTCCTTCTTTTGAGTGAATCACGACCGAGAATGGCTCCGCGATTTTGTCTGCCTGATTTTCAGCATGATTTAACATGAGTCGTATTCGCGAATCCTGGATTGCGGTCACGATTTACATGTTACTTTAGAGTTTAACAACTCTTTTCATCTCTTTTTGAGAGATTTATCTATTTCTGCAAAATCAACACTTGTTTGAAATATTAGTGATGATCAATCTCTTTTGTCAAGATTAAAAAAGGTTCTAGACTTAGGATTAACCATCCTAGTCCAACAACCATTACTCTATAGCCACTGAATTTATTGATAGTACTCTATTTTCTTTATTTTTTTTACTTAAATATAGCTATTAATTAGTATTACCAAAGGTTAATTATGTGATATGTTTAGGACATACACAACAACTCAAATATTATAAATGAAAGAATGTTGGTCCCACTTCGACTAAAAAATATATATTATATTACTTGAAATAGCCTTACATTAACCGCCAGCACATCAAATGTACTTCAAATGTTATTATCAACTAGTTAAGAAAAATATTAATAATGCATATCCATTATAAATATTTAGTTTATCTTGATAATATATAATGAACTTGCCCTCTAAAGAGATTCATATATTAAAATCAAATTAAAATTGTTTGTATGAAATTTTTAATATGAAATATGCTTTAATTTCGCATTTAGTTTGAATATGCAATGGAAGGTGTTTATGGCAAAGAATTTTGAGTCAATTCAACTCTTATTATGAAAATTGTCTTTTATCTAAAACTGATTGGCTAGTTTGTGGTGCTCTTCATATGAACTACTATGTTATTGTGAGTTTCTAAATTATGTTTTTCTTTTTCTTTTTCTTTTTTTGTTTCTTTTTAACAATTGAACTCTTATTTCTAGTTTTTAATTTTTTTTATTTTATTCATAAGAATAATTTAAAAGTGTATTAAGTAACAGACTAAATATGTTATGCTATGCTTAATTAATTCATATAAAAATATGGTAATAAGATTGGTTTCTTATAAAATGGCAATTGATTTCTTATAAAAATTATTATAGATTCTCAATGCTTATGGAGTTGTCCTTCAAACTATTAAAATCGAACTTTATTTTTTGTATAGAAAGAGTATAGTCAATATTATAGTTATATCTTGGGAGATAGTTGTTTAGAGACTTCTTTAAAAAATAAGAGCCATGTATTTGGATAAGAGAATAAGAGTTGAATTAATCTGTATTTATATTTTGGAAGTTCACTAAGTTGTACTTTCAGTTTATTGTGAAACCATTACCATTATGATAATATATTTGAGAATTTTCTCAAGGTTATTGTCTAAATTATACGGTTAAAATTTATTTTTGCAAAAATTTGTTTCATGGTTGATTTAGACCTTTTTAAAGTAAAATTTATTTTGAAAGTGTTTTGGAGAAATATTTTAGTTGTTGACCCAAGTTGGTCAAACTTAATCACACCTTATTTTGATCTTAACAAGTGAGATTGAAGGGTACTAATGTGCTTACCAAGTGTTGATTTTGCAGGAAATAAGTTTACGATTATTTTACTCGTTGTGTAATTGTCAATTATAATACTTCATTTTTAATTATATTATTCTTATTTCTTCACATGTATGGTTTGCCTTTCATTACTTTAAACAATTTGTCCCTAACAATTGTAAATTGCTTAAGAATTTTAGCAAAAACCGTTTATGTGACAATTTTTCATTTTATGCCCTACATGAAGAATGACTCAAAATTTTGAAAGGCCTCACAATTGCTTTAACTTTTGCTATTTATGTGATTCTTGATTTTCAACTTGTTCTACATGGGAAAATAAAGGGCAATTTTTTAGGATTAACTTTGATGATTGTCGACTTCATCTTGTATTCTATGACCATTGAATCCATTGTAAGTACTCTCTCTTTATATTATTTTACTTAACTATAGCTTTTAATTAATATGATTAGAGACTAATTACGTGATATATTTAGGACATACACAACACCTCAAATATTATAAATGAAATACTGTTGGTCTTATTTCAACTAAAAAACACATATTGTATTACTTGAAATAGCTTTATACTAACCACTAGTACATCAAATATAATTTAAGTGTTATTTATCAATTGGATAAAAATATTAATAATGTAGGTCCATTATAAATATTTAGCTTATCTCGGTAATAAATTAATGAACTTACTCTCTGAAAAATTCAAATATAAAAATCAAATTAGTAATGTTTTTGAGAAATTTTTATTATAAAATATGCATTAATTTCATTTTTATTTTGAATATGCAATGGAAGATAATTAGAAAAACGAATGTCGAATCAATTCAACTCTCAATATCAATATTGTCTCCTAGCTAGAATTGATTGGCCAGTCTACCATGCTCTTTACATCAACTAATATGTTATTATGAGCTTCTAAAATCATGTCTTTTTGGTTTAACAATTGAACTCTTTTTTCTAGTTTTTTAATTTTGTTTTTAAGAATAATATAAAAATTGATTGAGTAATACACTAAATAATTTATGTTATGCTTAATTAATTTGTATGAGAATATGGTAATAAGATTGATTTCCTATAAAAATTATTATAGATCCCTAATGCCTAGCGAGTTGTGCGTCAAATTATCAAAATCATACTTTATTTTGCGTATAGAGAGAGGACATTCAATATTTTAGCTCCTTCTTGTGAGAGCTATTTAGAGATGTCAAAAAAAATAAGAGCCATGTACTTGGACATGAGAGATTAGAGTTGAATTAATCTTTATTTAAAGATATGTAGGAAGTTTACTAAGTTGTACTTTTAGTTTATTATTTAACAATTATTATTGTGATAATATATATTTGAGAATTTTCTTAATGTTATTATTATAGGATTAAAATTTGTTTTTGCAAAAATTGGTTTCTTGACTGATTTAAATCTTTTTGAAGTAAAATTTATTTTGAAAGTGTTTTAGAGAAATATTTTTAGTTATTGATCTAAGTTGGTTAAACTTGATCAAACCTTTTTTTCATATCTTAACAAGTTAGATTGAAACGTACTTGTGTGTTTACCAATTGTTGGTGTTGCAGGAAAAAAATTTAGAATAAGTTACTCATTGTAGGGGAAAATAAGGGATAGTTATTTAGGATTTAACTTTGATGATTATCGTCTTCATCTTATATTCTATGACCATTAAATCTATATAAGTACTCTTTATATTTATTACGTAACTATAGCTATTAACTAGTATTATCATATGCTAATTACGTGATATGTTTAGGACATACATAGCACTTCAAATATTATAAATGAAAAAATGTTTGTCTTTTTTCAACTAAAAACATATATTATGCTACTTGAAAAAGCCTTATATTACCTATTGGTGTATCATATATAATTCAAGTGTTATTTATTAACTGGCTAAAACCAATATTGATAATGTAGGTCCTTTATAAATATTTAGTTTATCGTGGTTTTAGATTAATGGACTTAGTGTCTAAAAAGATTCAAATATTAAAATCAAATCGGAATTATTTTTGTGAAAAATTTAAGATGAAATATGGTTTAATTTTGTTTTTATTTTGAATATGCAATGGAAGGTAATTAGAACAAAAAATATCGAGTCAATTCAACTCTTGATATCAATATTCAATTTGTTATCTATAAATGATTAGTTAGTCTACGATGTCTTCGCGGGAACCACTATGTTATTGCGAGTTTCTAAATTATGTCTTTCTTTTTTTGTTGTTCATAATTGAATTCTTATTTCTAGTTTTGTAACTTGTAAATTTTATTTATTTGAATAATATAAAAGTTTATTGAGTTATAGACTAAATATGTTATCCTATGCTTAATTAAGTCATATGAAGATATGGTAATAAGATTGGTTTCTTATAAAAATTATTATAGATCCTAAGTGCCTATAGAGTTGTGCTTCAAATTATCAAAATCATATTTTATTTTGCATATAGAAAGAGTACAGTCAATATTATAGATGAAATATGATTTAATTTTGTTTTTATTTTGAATATGCAATGGAAGGTAATTAGAACAAAGAATATCAAGTCAATTCAACTCTCGATATCAATATTCAATTTGTTATCTATAATTGATTGGCTAGTCTACGATGTCTTCGCGGGAACCACTATGTTATTGTGAGTTTCTAAATTATGTCTTTCTTTTTTCTTGTTCATAATTGAATTCTCATTTCTAGTTTTATAACTTGTAAATTTTATTTATTAGAATAATATAAAAGTTTATTGAGTTATAGACTAAATATGTTATCCTATGCTTAATTAAGTCATATGAACATATGGTAATAAGATTGGTTTCTTATAAAAATTATTATAGATCCCAAGTGCCTATAGAATTGTGCTTCAAATTATCAAAATCATATTTTTATTTTGCATATAGAAAGAGTACAATCAATATTATAGATTCATCTTGAAAGATAGTTGTTCAAAGATGTCTCTTAAAAATAAAAGTCATGTACTTGTACATGAGGATCAAAGTTGAATTAATGTGTATTTAAAGATATTTTGGAATTTTACTAACTTGTACTTTTAGTTTATTATGAAACAAATATCATTGCGATAATGTATTTGAGAATTTTCTCAATGTTATTGTGAAAATTATAAGGTTAAAATTTGTTTTTGCAAAAATTGGATTCATGATTGATTTAAATCTTTTTGAAGTAAAATTTTTTTTGAAAGTGTTTTGGAGAAATATTTTAGTTGTTGACCCAAGTTGGTCAAACTTGATCAAACTTTATTTTTATTCTTAACAAGTTAGATTGAAGGGTACTAATGTATTTACTACTGTTGATTTTGCAAGAAATAAGTTTAGAGTAAATTTACTCATTGTATAATTGTCAATTACAATATTTTGTAACTTACATTATTCTAACTTCTTCACATGTATAGTTTACCTTTAATTGCTTTGAATAATTTGCCCCTAATAATTGTAAATGGCTTAGAAATTTTAGCAAAAGCCCTTTATGTGTCAATTTTTCTATTTATGCCCCACACCAAGAATGACTTGAGATTTTGAAAAACCTCGCAATCGCTTTAACTTTTACTCTTTAAGTGATTCTTGAGTCTCTACTTGTTTTGTATGGGAAAATAAGGGACAATTTTTGTGAATTAACTTTGACAATTATCAGTTTCATCTCATATGCTATGGCTATTGAATGTATTGTAAGTACTATCACTCTTTATTGTATCACTTAACTATAACTATTAATTAGTATTATTAGAGGCTATTTATGTGATATGTTTAGGACATACACAACACCTCAAATATTATATAATGAAAGAATGTTAGTCTTATTTCGGAAAAAAAAAAAAAGTATATTACATTACTTGAAATTTCCTTATATTAACCACTAATACATTAAACATAATTCAAGTGTTATTTATTAGCTAGCTAAAAGCAATATCAATAATGCAATTTCATTATGAATATTTAGTTTATCTTGATAATAGATTAATGAACTTATATTAAAATCAAATTAGAATTGTTTTTGCAAAATTTTAATATGAAATATGCTTTAATTTTATTTTTATTTTGAACATGTAGTGGAAGGTAATTGGAACCAAGAATATCGAGTCAATTCAACTCTCAATATCAATATTGAGGCTTCCATTTGGAATTGATTGGCTAGTCTATAGTGCTCTTTGCATGAACTACTATGTTATTGTGAGTTTCTAAATTATGTCTTTCTTTCTTTTTTTTTTTTTCTTAACAATTGAATTCTTATTTCTAGTTTTCTAATTTTTAAATTTTATTTATACGAATAATATAAATGTTCATTGAGTAATAGACTAAATACACAATGTAATGCTTAATTAATTTATATGAAAATGTGGAAATAAAATTGGTTTCTCATAAAAATTGTTATGAATTCCAAATACCTATGGAGTTGTACTTCAAATTATCAAAATCATATTTTAATTCACATATAGAGAGAGTAAAGTCAATATTATAGATCCATCTTGGGAGATAGGTGTTCAAAGATGTCTCTAAAAAATAAGAGTCATGTATCTATACATGAGGATCAAAGTTGAATTAATGTGTATTTAAAAATATCTTGGAATACTAAGTGGTACTCTCAATTTATCATGAAAAATTTATCATTGTGATAATATATTTGAGAATTTTCTCAAGATTATTATGTAAACTATAGGGTTAAAATTTGTTTTTGCAAAAACTGATTTCATGGTTGATTTTAATCTTTTTGAAGTAAAAATTATTTTGAAAATTCGAGAATTTGAAAGACCTCACAACAATTTTAACTTTTACTCGTTATGTGATTCTTCAATCTCTACTTATTCTATATGGAAAAATAAGGAAAAATTGTTGTGGATTAACTTTGATGATTATCAGCTTCATCTCCTAAGTACTCTCTTTCTATAGTTTATTACTTAACTATAGCTATTAATTAGTATTATTATAGGCTAATTTTGTGATATGTTTAGGACATACACAACACCTCAAATATTATAAATGAAAGAATGTCGATCATATTTCAACTAGAAAATTATATATTATATTATATGAAATAGTCTTATATTAACCACCAGTATATCAAATATAATTCAAGTGTTATTTATTAGCTAGCTAAAAACAATATTAATAATACATGTCCATTATAAATATTTAATGTATCTTGATAATAGATTACTTTCTTAACAGATTCAAATATTAAAATCAAATTATAAATTTTTTGTTAAATTTTTAATATGAAATATGATTTAAGTTTCCTTTTATTTTGAATATGCAGTGGAAGGTAACTAGAATAATAAATGTGAAGCGAATTTAAATTTCGATATCATTATTGAGACTCCTATTTGGAATTGATTGACTAGTCTATAGTGTTCTTCGCGTCAACTACTATGTTATTATGAGTTTCTAAATTTTATCTTTTTTTAACAATTAAACTCTTATTTCTATTTTTTAACTTTTATTAATAAGAATAATATAAAAGTTTATTGAGTAATAGGCGAAGTATGTTATGCTATGCTTAATTAGTTCATATGAAAATATGGTAATAAGATTGTTTTCTTATAAAAATTATTATAAATCCATAATGCCCATGGAATTGCGCTTCAAATTATCAAAATCATACTTTATTTCACTTTTTATAGTGGGTATTCTATGCTCTACCATAAAAATGCACCATAGTAAGGACCATGCCTTGCATCTTGTACTCCACCTTAATATACATCATAAAATCTGTCTATATTTGGAACACCAACTGTTTCATCCATTTATAAGAAAGGCTAGTTCCACTAAGGCAACGAGATGAGTTTATAATGGGCTTCTAGATCCATAAAATTCAAAGTTCAAATGATTAGTTCTTGATGGTTTTTTATTGGATTTCCTTACTGGGTTCAGGTTTAGCCATTAGAACTGGCATTTTCTTGGGCTCAAATGTTGGGTATTTATTTTTTTCTTACACACTGTAGTATAAAATTTTACTACTGGAGTTGTTGAGAAATATGTTTCATTTTACAAATAAAATGATTTATTATTATAAGCATTGTAAGCATAACATTACGACCAATCTTCTTGTACTTTTGTCTTATTTATAACTAAACTAAAATGAGTTTATAATGGGCTTCAAGATCCAAATATTTAAATATCAAATGATTAGTTCTTGATGGGTTTAGGTTTTACCATTAGAACTGGTGTTTTTAGGGCTCGATGGATATTTATTCTTTTCTTACATGCTCTAAAACAAAATTGTACCACCAGAGTTAATGAGAAATATTATTTCATTTTATAAATGAAATTATTCAATATTTTTAGTGCAACACTATTAGAGATGGACAATCATCTTGTGCTTTTGTTTTATTTCCAACCAAAATGAAATGAGTTTATAGTGAGCTTCAAAATTCATAAAATTTGAATATCAATTGGTTAGTTTTAGATGGGTTTAAGTTTAGCCATTAGAATTAGCATTTCTCGAGCTCAAATGGTGGGTATTTGTTCTTTTCTTATATGCTTTAAAACATAATTGAAGTTCTCGAGAAATATTGTTTCATTTTATAAATGAAATGATTCATGATTGCAAGCATTGTAAGCACAACACTATTAGAGATGGGCAATTTTTTTGTGCTTTTGTCTTATTTACAACTAAAATGAAATGGGTTTATAGTGGGCTTTCAAATCCGTAAAATCTAAATATCAAATGGTTAGTTCTTAATGGGTTTATTTTGGTTTTCCTTGATGAGTTTAGGTTTAGCCATTAAAATTGGCATTTTTTGGGCTCAAATGGTGGGTCTTTGTTCTTTTCTCACATGCTTTAAAATATAATTTTTCTACTGGAGTTGCAGAGAAATTTTATTTCATTTTATAAATGAAATGATTCACTATTACAAGTATTGTAAGCACAACACTATTAGAGATGGAAAATCATCTTGTGCTTTTGTCTTATTTACTAAAATGAAATGAGTTTATAGTGGGCTTCCAGATCCATAAAATTTAAATCAAATGGTTAGTTTTTAATGGGTTTTTTTTTTTTTTGGGTTTCCTTGATGGGTTTAAGTTTAGCCATTAGAATTGATATTTCTTGGGCTTAAATGGTGAGTATTTACTCATTTCTTACATGCTCTACAACAAAACTGTACTACTAAAGTTGCCAAAAAATATTATTTCATCTAATAAATGAAATGATTCACTATTGTCATTATTATAAGCGCAACATTATAAGAGATCAACAATCTTCTTGTGCTTTTATCTTATTTACAACTAAAACAAAATCAGTTTAAAGTGGGATTCCAGATCCATAAAATTTAGCAAATGGGTGGTTCTTGATGGATTTTTTCGGATTTTCTTGATAGGTTTTGGTTTAGCCATTAGAACTGGCAATTTTTTTGGCCCAAATGGCAGGTATTTGTTCTTTTCCATGCTCTAAAACATAATATTGTTTAATTTTATAAATAAAATGATTCTCTATTGTAAGCATTGTAAGCGCAACACTGTTAGAGATGGGCAATCATCATGTGCTTTTGTCTTATTTACAATTAAAACAAAATGAGTTTTGAATGGGCTTCTAATTGCATAAAATTTAAATATCAAATGGTTAGTTTTTTATAGGGGTTTTTTTTTTTTGTTTTTTTTTGGATTTCCTTAACGGGTTTAAGTTTAGCCATTAAAACACTCAATCTTGAATAGCTTGGAAAACCATCTTTTTAGAATTACCGATAAACGTAGGCAAATCCAAGTACTTCTCATGTCTTTCTATTATTTTGACCCCCAACCGATCTTGTATCGTATTTTCACCATTTCATTAACATTGTGACTGGCAGAAAGCTGGGACTTTTTTAAATTTATTCTGTGACCTGATGCTTCTTTATAAGCCCCCAATATCCCCCTAATCCTGTCACACTCCTCCAAGGTCGCTCCAGTGAATAAAATGCTATTATCAGTGAAAAAAAAGATGGTAGGTTGGAGGTGTCTTTCTCACCACTTTGAACCCATGGATCTCACCCTTTTGTTTCACGTGTTATCATAGCCGATAGCCCTTCTGCACAAATCAAGAAGAGATGAGGAGATAGAGGATCACCTTGCCTATGACCCCTTTTAGGGTAAAATCTATCCTACAGTGAATCCTTTAATTAATAAAGAATGCAAAACAGAAGTAGCAGAACACAAAATCAAATCGATCCAAGAAAGAGGAAAACCCATTTTCTTCATAATAGAATTTAGAAAAGCTCATTCAACTTTATCATAGGCCTTATTCATATCCAATTTTAATACTAAGCTACCCTTCTTCCCTGTAATTTTCTTTTTCATTCAGTGAAAAATTTTAAAAGCAACTATGGCCTTATTAGTAATCAGTCTACCAAGGATAAAAGCACTCTAGGTATGAGAAATACCAAGGGCAAAATCAATTTAAGCCTATTAGCAATATCCGTAGATATAATTAGACAAATAACATTGCATAAACTAATATGTTAGAAATCTTTAGTAAACTCAAGATTCTTTATTTTGGGAATCAAAATAATAAAAGTATGGTTAAAGGACCTCGGATCCTGCCTAGGATTTAACACATTAAGGACAGTGGACAAAACATCAATGTGAACAAGATGCCAAAATTTTTGGAAAAAGAGAGGAGACATACATCAGCCCTGGTGGTGCCTTTGATGGATACATTTGCTTCAAAGCTTTGTGCACCTCATCTGTAGTGTAAGAATTAGTTAATAAGGCGTTCATATTTAGGGTTACTCTAGAATCGATTGTATCTAGCACTTTGTGAATATTTCTAGAGGCAACAGACTTAAAAATCTGTCAAAAGTAAGAAGTCATAACGTTGGCTATCTCTTCCTCACATCTATGCCACACCACTTCCTCATTCTTGATTTGTTCAATTTTATTCCTTCTGCTTCTCTAATTGGCTTTCCTATGAAAAAAATTGGTATTCTTATCACCATCCTTTAGCCACTAGACTCTGGATCTCTAGCATCATATAATTTCTTCCCTTTTCATCAATTCCTGTTACTCCTGTTCAAGTTGTTTACACAAACCAACACACTCTTCCATTTAATCCCCATTTTGCAACTTCATTAACAGATCTTGTACCATCAATTAATCTATGATTAATGTTGCCAAAAAAATCTATAGTCCCACTCCTTCAAATTATGGCCATATTGATTATTTTTTTTCCATCACATTCAGGTCCCCCCCATTCATCTCCCACCCCTGCTTCACCACAGTCTCATAATCCATGTGTTAAAGCCACATGCTCCCACACTAAAACAGCCTTTTCCTCTACTCCATCCTTCCTCCACAAGCTCTTTTTAGACTCATAAGATATATCTACCCCCTTATCCACCATTTTCGACCTACCTAGCTATAGTGGTGATGCTTGAAGCCAATTACCATAACCCAAAACATCAAAATCAACTTGTTCGGGGTCCTCCTATTCACCTCATAGAACATAGTCCATCATATTATGCCCCAAACGCCCAAATTTGTTTCAAAAGGAAGGCAACCTTTCATACATAAACTTCACACATAAAGCCACACCATTTGCCCCTTTCACCTTAAACCTCTTTTTCAATGGCTTTATCAGGGAAAGTAAAACCTGAAGGCGAACCCATTTTCTTAAGCCATGTATAGATTCTTCGTCCACCTTAAGAATCTTTCCCAAAGACCTACCTACAGCCTAAACCAACTCCTTCGTTCGACTTTTCATTAGTAAGTAGTAAATCCTCACCCAAAATGGAGTAGAATCAAGGAGCATTTTGGAAGGTTGCATCGTACTATCCACTTTTTTCAACAACGGTAGTTGTTTGTCAAAGTGCCATGGTTCCATAAACAGAATTCGATCCTTATCCTTTTTATGGTTAAATTGAAAGGGGAAAAGATTGGATTATATATCCTTAACCTCTATTCCTCACAATGGCCTCCATAGCTTCTGCATAATTTCTATCAGACCATATACATTAAAACTACGGTTCGTCCACAATCGTCCAACAAGGCATAAAGATGATGTTTGCTCAATTTCCTTCCTACTACCATCTACATCAATTAAAATCTCCTCTTCTTCCTCTCTCATTAGATTTTTAAAGGGAGTTACCATCCTCGATGCAAACACAAAGAGAAAAACAACAAAACAAACCAATCACAAACACAAAAACATAGAAAACTAACCTTATATCACTAGACGAAGTGAAAAACTCTAAGCATTGAAGAAGACAGAGAAACAAGAAGAAATAAAAAGAATGCCACGCCGGGAAGAACAGAAAGACAAATTAAATAATTAAAGATTAGACACCCATAGGATACAACTGGCGAAAGAAAATGAAATAGAAAGAAAAATGAGAGAATTCCATATGAACCACATGAAAATCAACCTATAAACGATACCGCAAACCCTAATCAAAGATTAGAGATGAGACTTCTTGGAGAGGAAATGAAAATCCTAAGGACTAGGACTTCATGACAAGTCTTGTTTAATAAAAATTAAAATATTAAATACTTATTTTTTAAAAATTTATTTAATAATAATTTTTTAAATTGTTAATATTTTAAATATATTTAATAATATTTTTTTATTAAACACTTAATAAAAAATCATTTATTCTGATAAATAGAAAATTTTTACTTAATAAATCAAGTAATATAAAAATTTTACTATTTTGATATATCTATTCATTGTTATAATACTTTTTTATTGACTTAGATATAATTAATAAATTTAAAATATTTAAAATTAAATTTTATAATAATTTATTATAGAATATATAATTATCTTATCTCAAATTAATGTATTAGAATTTTTTTTTAAAGAATTCACTATCTATTCAATGATCAATTAATTCTTAAATTTTTTAATCCTAAATTATTCAATTCTTAACTTTTTAGGACTCAAATTATTTAACACTTAAGTTCACTTTTGCCAACAATACTTATTCTTATTGTTATATTTCCACTGTTTTGGTATTATTTATTCGTATATTTCTCAATATTCAATCACACGACCGTTCAATATTTTTTTTTCCAGTGCCATAGAAAATACCTTTGAAAAAGAAAATTATTGAAATAAAAACAACCCTCCAATTGGCTCTTGAGAAAGAAGTTGAGTCAAGCGAATCATATGTCCTTCCGATGTAGGCTATCAACGGATGTAGGCAAAAACTAGCAGATAAGGTGGCGCACAGAATTATTCCTCTGCGAGGGAAAGCGACATTCCTAATGCTTCTTCTTCCTTGTAAGTAGTGAGCCAGCAGGTCAATTGCAAGGTCAAATTCTTTTGGCATTGGAGTTTTCTTTCTAA
This sequence comes from Omphalea diandra, assembly GCA_949677035.1. Classification (NCBI taxonomy): domain Eukaryota; kingdom Viridiplantae; phylum Streptophyta; class Magnoliopsida; order Malpighiales; family Euphorbiaceae; genus Omphalea; species Omphalea diandra. Next base: position 17,273 of record CATIWR010012900.1, read on the forward strand.
TTGATGAATCAGCCATTTTCAAAGCCTCAGTTTCTTGAAGCAAGAAGTGCGATCTCAGTTGGATATCTTCTTCATCAGCAGAATAGGTATCTCAAATACCCACTAAACTATTTTCATTTCTTCTTTGATTGTTGATGGAATGTACGAATAACAGTTTTCTTGATTCTGTCAATGATTCTTGGAATATGGGTCACTGTAACCCATTGATATTTAACTAGTTTTGTTGATTTGTGTAACCGGGTATCTAATTGTTCTTTAATTTGTTTGTTTGATCATTGTTGCTGATTACATAGTTACTGATTTATAAACCAATTGCCCTAAGAATCTAATTTTAGACTTCTGTAATGTATCTAATATATCTGTGTTATGATTGATTAGCTGATCATCTTCTTCCTTTTTGGCTGTTGTATTTATTGTTCTTTTGGTACTCTCATCTGGGATGAGAAGTCTTTGTCATTATAACCTTTTACAAATATATTTGGTAATGAACTTTTTCTGTTTCCTTTTTAAGGACTAAGGACCGTCTAGTATCCCCTTCCACCTGATGATCACTCTTTAAATAGTTGATTGACCGTCTAGTATCCCCTTCCACTTGATAATCACTCTAGTAATGGGAGATGTTGAAGATTTTTTATAAATTCAGATTTCTTTGGCAAAAATTGTTGTGAAATTTTCACCTGAATCAATAATCAAAGCCTGCAATCTACCAATGCTTTGAAAGACCTTAATATAATGTAAAAACAAGTCAAAGAAATTGATACCATTCTTCTTATGTAACCCAAAGCATTTGTTACATCTGCTACTTCAACTTGCAACTGAATATAGGCTAGGATAGGTAACCTTAACCAATTCTGACGGTTTTTGCTGGGATAGTTGAGATAATGAGAGTGATGTTCTAGGGCCACTAAGCAGACGCTTTGATGTTGTTCCGCTTTTGGTGTGAAACTGAATAAACTTTTTGGCATTTGGTTGATGCAAATTGAGTTTGTATAAATTGTCAATTGTTACACTAACCAGTGAGATATTAAGTATTGAAATACATAAATAGACTCAATTTGAGAGTCAATGACAAACATCCAGCTGATATTTACTAATCTGGATAGCTAATTGCTTTCAATTTGTAAATTGAGGAATAAATTATGGCAGTGAAATTTAACTCATTTGTAAACTAATAAAACACTAAATTTAATCTCAACACTAAAAAACTAAGATCAAGAAGGATCATTTGCTTTACATTTAATTCATAGATGATGGGAAATGCACTCAAACTTTGTGGATGGTCATTCTTCTAGGAGATATTAATTTTCACTGATTGTAGCCCTACATAATTGGCACTCCCCGTAATGCCTTTCTGATGGATGCACTTTCATTTAACAGGAAAAAACAAAATTCCATGTACTAATTTTAACATTGCTGTTTTAAATATAGTGCTCAGCGAGAATCCAGAAGGTGTAATGGCCAAATTGGTAGGAAACAAGAATCTGCGATTATTAAAATCTGTGGAAGAGAAAGCGCTGTCCAAGAAAGCAGAAGATGAGAAAAGGAAGCAATGTGTTCCTTATCTTCATAAAGATTGCATCTCAAATATCCTCATTAGGCTTCCTCTGGAGTCACTTCAAAGTTCAAGGTTTGTTTGCAAGCCATGGTACAGTATAATTAACAGTCCCATTTTCATTGATGCGCATCTGCGCCGCTCTGAATCTGTGTTGATATTTTCAAAACCGCTTCCAAATGAAATATCAATGCCACCAGAGAAACCAAAGAACTTCTTAGTTGAAGCAAGTTTTGATCAATCAAAACCTGTACCCAACTTTTGGCAACCAACTCTATATAGAGGACCAAAATTTAGTATCCAGTTCATAGAATTTAAGGAGGGAAAGAGCAAGATAGGAGATTATAATCTGAGCTGCCTGGGACATATTAGAGCTGCATGCAATGGTCTAATTTTGCTTGATAATAAACTGAAGAAAGGAGGAGTAATTGTTATGAATCCTGTAACACGCAAGCTTACTGAACTTCCTCGAGGTACTCTATATCCTCCTCATGATGAATCTTATGGCTTTGCATTTATTGATGATACTGGAGAATACAAAGTGGTGCACTTGTTTCGAGATGACTTGGGATATGTAAGTTGTGAGATATTAATTCTTGGGACGAGATTGTGGCGGGAAGTGAATGGACCTTCCTTCGGACTTTTTGGTTGGTTTGGGTACAAACCTGTTTCAGCAATTGGAGCTTTGCATTGGGTTCCTCAAATTGATCATAATGATTACTTAGTCTCTATGGAAGTAGACAATGAAAAGTTCCGTACTGTATCACTTCCGAAGAGTTGCAGAACTTATGACAGGATTCTCGAGATGGGTGGTTTCCTATGTTTGGTCACACATGAAGGTCTGAACATAGACATTTGGAGTTTGAAGAATTTGCGTGAGGGTGGTTGGACGAAGCAATATCGCATATCTAGTGGCAGTGTTATTGATATGGTTCCTATTTTGAGTTTGAGAATCAGTGGAGATCTAATATTCCAGAGGGATGAAGACGGTTCATTTTATGCTTATGACTTTAGGTTCCAAGAGATGAGAAAGGTTGAGATGGATAACAACTGCGTCCCATTTCATGGTACATACCTACCTCATGTAAACAGCTTGACCTCATGGATGAAAGCTCAGAATGTGTGATTGATTTTTCGCCAGGTTGGCAATTGGTAAACTGCTCTTGTTAGCATATGTATATATATATATATATCGTCTAACTAATTATTGTCTCTGCTTTTGTTGCAGTCTTGCAGGTTCATAATCGTAATGTATATAGTAAAGGTGGGCGTGAAATAGAAAATCAATCAAAAGTAATAAGTGATTCTAGTGTGTTTCTTTACCATTTAGTGCATCCGAAACTTTACAGTGAAGAAGCCATTAAATGTTTGTATTACTCTTATCTCATGCATGAGATACAGATACTCTGATTTATTACGATCTCAACTCAGTGTGGCTTTTGAATTTAGTATATGGAACTCGATCATTACTTTGCATCTCTATAATCTTCCTGACAGGTTGAGTATTTGCTTACTATAAGAGGCATTCACCGAGTGATTCTTGCGAAGAAAACAACCTTAAGCAGCCTATTATCTTTATTGAAAAATAATTAAAATTTCTTTTGGAACCTTTATAGACAATAATGGCACTATAATAATCTTTTATTCCCATTATTATTTTTCAATTACATTGTCCTCTTTTTCTTTTTCTTTTTATTTTTTGTATTGAGAAAGAGAATCATAAGCGTTGTGTTGAATTATGATGGCTCATTTGATATCTCACATCGAGGAAATAACAAAGGAAAGAAAAATTTTTTTGTTATAAATAGAGTCATATCCCACATCGGAAATAGACTAAAAGGGTGGGAGATTGTTTTGTTATAAATAGTCTTAATTCCTTTAGTTTAATAATTCCAAAAATTGTCTACTCATCTCTTAGGCAATTTTCAATATTTCTCCCTCTTTTGTAATATTTTACTTTGTAGTCCTTTTCTTAGTGAAATATAATTTTGGTAGTGTCCGAGGACGTAGGCATAATTGGTCGAACCTCGTTAAGTTCTGGTGTTCTTATTTTGTCTTTATTTTCAATAGCTATTTTGTAGGGTATAGTTGTAGTGATATATTATGTTGTTAAATTACTATTAGGGTGATTATGTCTAATGAGATTGAGTTTTAAGTGGGACCACTTGTGACCCCTCCAATCTTTCCTGGGAATCAACTATAGTGTGGTTTTACAGTACAATCTTTCACTCTTTATTCACCTATAAATTTATTAGGTGAATTTGGTGGGTGAAATATTACCTTTATTCCACAACAATTGGTATCAGAGTCAAAGGTTACTCTTAGTATGCTCTGTGGTTGCAGTTTAATCTGATCTTCCACATCAGAAAAGATTTCTTTGGGCTAATTGTATTCTGTTTTGAAGGCTATTGGAGAATTTTGTAATCGAAATGGAGAGCT